>SNQJ01S0014295.1:326763-338575 GCA_010110895.2 Picea sitchensis
CAATATATAGGAGAAGGAGGGATGGTTACATGGATGAGGATGATCACACCAAATCTGAGAAGTCAGTAGAATTCCAACCATGCGAATGCCAACTCATTTTCTAGAAGATCCCCTTCTAGAACCTTCATGACCTCTTCTCCTTTCCAAGCTTAAAAAAGGTTCACACCCTATCTATGGAGTAGACTGTGAACAGTTCGCACCCTAAGCACAGGTGGCCTGCGAGAATGAGGGATTTTCTCACCCTGTAACATAGGCAGCCTGCGAACTCATCTTAAAAATGTGTTTTTGGAAGAAGACAATAGGATCTTTTCTTAGGCAAAAAGTCCTTGTGGGAGCCTGGATACAACATTGTAGATACATCACCAGAGTGACCAAAATAATGTGTAACACATGGATGAAGAATAGCTCAAGCACTTCTCATCCTGAGATTGTCTTCTTACAAGGAATGAGCACACACATTTTGTTGAAATGGTCCACCAAAAAAAACAAGTAGTCATGGCTTCTACGAGTCATGGGTAAACCTCCAACAAAATCCATTGAAATTGTCTCACGTGGCTTGTTTGGTATTGGCAATGGAATGTACAAACCAAGTTTCCAGTTTCTTGGCTTACTAGTGTTGCAAAGAACACAACCTCTAACAAAATTTTCCACCTACTCCTACATCTTTTGAAAATACACATATCGTTGCAGATTCACCATTGTCCTTTTCATGCCAAAATGCCCAACAACTCTAGAAGTGTGTGCTTCTCTCATCAACTGCACTCTTATGTCTCGGAGGATGCATAATTCCCCCAGCTTGTACAATATTCCATCTTGGATGGGGTACTCATTTCCTTCTAGGAAAAAAACTATGCTTTCCTTTAGTTGCTTGTATACTTCCCTAAAATATGCATCTCCCTCGTAATATTCACTCAAAAGTTAATGAGTGAAAGGCTCAAGCTACATTATCATTCGAATTGTTGCAATCTTTTTTAGTGGTGGTTGAGAGAGCATGTATTCTAGTCTATTCATGACTCCTTTCTTGTACTTAATAAAAGAATGAAACTATTGCAAGAAATCTAACCACTTGTAATGTCTCACTAGTTTCATCTTTCTCTGACTCTGTAGATATTGAATAGGTTGATGATCTATGTGTATGATAGTCTATTTCCCTAAGAGGTAACGATCCACTTCTTCACTACTTGTACAATTGCAAAGAGATCATTATCATACATGGGATAGTCAAGCACTGCTCCATGAAACAAATCTAAATGGTAGCACACAAGACTTCCTCCTTACATGAGTACTTCTCCTAATGCATATCCACTAGCATTAATCTCCAACTCAAACGGTCATTGCAAATTTGGCATGGCTAACACTAGAGCATTGTTGATTTTCTTCTTCAAGTCTTCAAATTCTCTTTGTTGCATCTTACCCCAATGAAAGTTATTTCCTTTGGTAGTTATGGCATGCAATGGTGCTTCTACTATGGAGAATTTGACAATGAACTTTCTCAAATAATGAGTTGCTCCCATGAATCTCTTGAACTATGTCACATTGGTGGGAATAGGCCATTGTGTGATGGTTGCAAGATTCTCTAGATCTACCCTTGCCTCTCCTCCTCCAATCACGTGTCCAAGATATATCAAGGAAGACTTACCAAACTCACATTTATGCAAGTTGGAAATCAACTGAGTCTTCTTCAAGGTCTCTAATACCTGTGTCACATGTGAGAGGTGCTCTTTCCAAGTGTTTCTAAAGATTAGTATGTCATCCAGATATACTATTACAAAAGATTCAATGAAGGGACGTAGTACATCATTCATGAGTCTCATAAATGTTGCAGGTGCATTGCATAATCCAAAAGGCATTACTAACCATTCATACAAACCTTGCCTTGTTTTGAACGATGTCTTCCACACATATTATGCTTTGATCCTCACTTGGTGGTAACCTAATTTGAGGTCCATCTTAGTGAAGAATTTATCTTGATGCAACTAATCCAACAAGTCATCAATCCTTGGCAAAGGATATCTATTATTGATGATGATCTTATTCAGGGCATGGTAGTCAATGCAAATTCTTTATCTTCGATCTTTCTTCGTCACCATGATGATGAGTGAACCACATGGTGATGTACTGGGTCTAGTGACTCCCTGCTCCAACAATTGTTTCCTTTTCTTCTTTACTTCATCTACTTCGATGATGAACTTCATGTACAACCCATTCTTAGGTAGTGGTGATTCTAGAAACAACTAAATCTTGTGTTCAACCTTTCTCTTGGGTTGCAGTCTCTGAGGCTCTTGAAACACTTCCATGTAGGATTCAATTAGTTGTTGTAATTTTTGACGCTGCTCGCCACTACATCCTTCCAAGGATTCCTTCACCTCCAACTTGATGCCTTATCCTTATTGTTTTCCTTCTCTCAAGAACAACAAGACAAACTTCTTTGTATTGCCCATGATTCTTCTTTCCAGATGAGCATCGATCAAGAGAGATTAGCTTTATCCTTTTGTGCATTTATGGCATAAGATTTACCATCCTTGAATAGCCTATACTAGTTTTCTCTCCTTTTGAAAATGGCGTCCCTCATGTACAAATATGGACTTCCCAAGATGAATCCACATATGTTTAGAGAAACCACATCTGCAACTACTTCATCGACAAAATTTTGATTGATGGAAAACTTAAATTTGTATTGATTTCTCACTTTCAATTCCACATATTTCCTTACCCATCTGAGGGGGTATGGATGTGGATGATATTGAGTCTCTAGCCCGATCTTCTCAACCAATTGTGCAGATATCAAGTTGGATTGTGAACTTGGATCGAACAAACAATCCACCTTGCTTTGATTCATGTGAATTTTAATGTAGAAAAGTCCAGTCATTTCCTTCTCCTCCTTGTGATTGCAGCCAATCAATGGCACCTCTTTCTGAAGATTAGTGCAGTTAATCTTCACTTTTGGGTCTGATGTGATATCCACCCATTCCTCAGTATCCACTAATATTAATTCTTTCTTCTTATTTTTCTGAAAATATTTGGGGCGCCTCTCAGGGTGAAATTTCCAACAATTCTACTCCATGTGTCCCTTTCGATCACATCATTTACATTGTTAGATGCAAGGTGTTTCTTCTTGTGTTTCTACCACAAGATTCTTCTCATTCCACTTCTTCTTGTTTTTCCTCTTTCTCTATTACTCTCATGGTTCTACTTTCTTGTGAGGATTTGTTTGTTGCTTCTGCTTGTCTCCCTCAAGGTATTGTGCTTGAATGTTGGCCTCATCAATTGTCTTTGGTATAAATAACATCAATTTCCTATGTATTTGAGGAAGCAATGCCCCCAAATACTTGAGCAACATGTCCATAATTTTGAGAGAGACTCCCATCTAAATTGCTCTCTTCCTAAACTTTGTCATGAACTCCTAAATTGATTGTCCTTGTCTCTATCTGAAGTAATTTCATACTATTTTTTGGTGTTCCTCATATCCTATTGGATAAAACTGAGATTTGATCATGTTCTTAAACACTTCCCAATCATTCATTGGTGGCTCATTTCCTAGTTCTCTGCTTACTACATCACACTCCCACCATGTCAAAGCATGGCCTTCAAGCTTCATCCGAGCAAAAGAAATATTTTCTTTTTCAGTTACTTCAAGAATGTTGAAGTACACTTCCATATGTTGTAGCCATTGGTTCAACCTGATAGCATCCACTTCTCCAACATAAGGATTTTTTTCCACTTTAGCCTCTACACGAAAAGTTACATGTGTCTTGCTGTAGCTGCACTCTCCCATTTCTGGCTCAATCTTACGTTTTGTATTTGGACTATTTTCTTTCTTCTTGGGGCCTTCATGCCCATCATTCATTGATGGTGTTTCCTTTCCCTTTGATTCCAATAGTTGTGACACCATTGATGTCAACATGGCCAAAATCTATTCAAATCAATCCAACCTAACCATGGGATATTATTCCTCTTCACCTTCATAATGTTCCCTTGAAATACTTGATGCTCTACTTTTCTCTATCCCTGACAACAATTCTTATCCCTTTATTTTGTAATCACTGTGGGTACTTACCAAACAGGTCTCACTGAATGTATTCACAAATATGATATGATACCATTTGATCCGTAAATGGGAGGCTTATAGCCTATTTGTCTCACCAGCACAGAATTCTCTGTTGAAATAATCATAACTCTGGTTGTTTAGATGTCAAATTTTTTTTTATCGACCAATCAAGTCCCAAGTCGAGTCAGGAAATGCAAGTTGAAGCAAGTCGAGTCAAATTCGAAGCAAGTCGAAGTCGAATCATCTAAGTTGAATTTTCCCAAGTCGAAATTTCTCAAGTCAAAATTACTCAAGTCAGATATATCCAAGTTGAAATTACTCAAGTTTGATTTGTTCTAAGTCGAGTCGACCAAGAGCCGTCTATCAGTCGAATGGGGAAGGAAATTTGACCAAAATGGAAACCAAGTCTAATTTTTAGTGACCAACAACTGGAAGGAATGTCTGAGGGTGAATTTAATCACCAGTAATGTCAGAAACCATTTTGGAACAAATTTGGGTAACCCACGGTGCATAAAAATGTAGGGGAGTTGATTTTAATATCCCTTGAAAACTAACAATGTTTGCAGGTCGATTTTAATGTTCATCGACAATCCAAAATGTTTTAAAAGTCGATTTAGCATACAATGATGAAGGAAAACATTTTGGGAGAATTTGTTAGCAGGAAATTTTTCAAAAACATGAATACGGTTCGTGGGCAGCTAATGAACGCCCATACAACCCCAGCCTAGATATGATATATCTATAATGTCTATGATTTATGGCCAAAGGAAAAATGCCCAACGAGATCGACAATGAGCACAACGACTAAAAACAAAATTAAAAACCCCCGAATGAATAACAACGACTCTGGAAGGAGGGTCGTCAGTTTCCAACCGCTGAATTCATTGCATGACTACAATTAAAGAGTTGTTAGTCTAGCGTATTAACCCCTTGAGAACCAGATTAATATAAAACACGCTCATACAATAGAAATATGAATTTTTGGTCTCTAGAATATACACATATAACCATTAAATTATAGTTCATACATTAACCATTCTTAAGAAAACATAAACCATGACAATCATCACACATAGACTCAAAAAACAATTACCCTGGAAATCGAAACGGGAAACCAACATTCTTTTAGCTTCAGCCAGGATCTTATTTATTTAACAATGGGAAAGTTACAAGGTCTCTGGTACATGTTTATTCTCCTTGGTAACATCTTGGAAGCCTCTCTACATCATTCACGACCAAAGAACCCCTTTCTCATTGTGGGGATGCATTATATATAATGATGATTCGACTGGGAGGATAAGTGAAAGGTCAGGCGTCCCCAAATCTTTAGATTCTCTCTAATTCATCTCTCCTCCATTTCTTTATTTATTTGTCTTTTATCCCACGGGGGAAAGGTATTATGAGTGTCTTTTTATTCCTTTTCTTACAACCATATACTGCTCGACTTTACATACATTACATACAACATTGGACATCAATCATGATGACACGGGGCCCTTCACGTCAACAAGTTGATTTCCTTCATCACTCATAGCCTTAACAATATCTGTGTTGTTCATATTTGAGTCCTATGCTGATAGCCAATTGTTCTTGTCGGATCCAATTTAGATCGTAAAGTTATCACAAAGAGCTCACAGATCCTCCGTCGCATGGGCACCCTAAGTCTAGATCAACCATATTCGCAAGTCTTCCCAGACCTGTGGAGCGCTCACCACAACATCACTATAACACCAAACTTCCCAGAACAAAGTCAGCCTAGTCAACTCGCTATAGACTTCCCCAAGGAGGCATGAGTGACCTCAGTGCGACTCGACCCCTTGGGGAGGAGCATGTCCTCCTCTTCATTGAAACCCACCGCAGACTCATTTCTTCATTTCGTCTAAATATGTGCAACTCCCTCCATTGGTTCCTTGGCTCGATCAATGATCCAGGTGGATATTGGTGGCCACCCACCTTTTCCAACTAGCTCAAAACAGTTTTCTCGCAATTTTGGCAATTTACTATTTTTAGCAGTTTTTAACTTTTGGGGCCATTTTGAGGGCCTAAATGAAGGTTTTTCGAGATCGAGATTCTCAAGTTACTTGAGGTCTCAATGGAATCTCATCCCTCCTGGATGGATTTCCAACTCTCTGACAGACATCACAATTCTGACAGTAATCCTTTGCATCCTTGTGAACTGTTGGCCACCATAATATTGTGAGCAATACCTTTTGTGCAGTAGCTTTCCCTGCATAGTGTACTCCAACAATTCCTTCATGCTCTTTTTATAAAATGATAGGTCTTTCATGATCCATAACACATCTCCTCAAAATGTTGTCTGCACCAAATTTGTATAGGTGACCTAAAATCAATTGGTAGTCTGCAACTCTTACCACCATATTTTTCTTCTGTGCAGTATTAAATTCCTTTGGTGCAAATCGGCCTATACTCAAAAACTAAATAATGTCAAAAAAATACTCATCAACAATGTGTGCTGAAAAAATTGTGCATCTGGGAAGTTTTCCTCCAAGTTACTTGGTTCCTCTCCATTATTTATCTTAGACAGATGATCTGGCCCTACATTCAATCTCCTAGGCTTCACCACAAATTCAAAATCAAACTCCTGGAAAAAAAGTATCCATATGCATATTATTCCCCCCAACACTGGCTTATTAACTAAATATCTAAGAGTTGAATGATATGTAAACATCTTGACATGTTTCCCTAACAAATAATGTCTGAATTTCTGCAAGGAATACACCATGGCCAACCCTTATCTTTTTGTTGTATTGTAGTTTTTCTCTGAATCTAATAGCTTCCTTCTTGCAAATGCAATTGGGTGATCTATATCACCTTCTCTTGGATATGTCAATAATACTCCTGGTGCTATTGTAGATGCATCCACATGCACATGAAATTCCTTTTCCCAATATGGAAACACTAAAATCAACGATGTTACCATATTTTCCTTCAGAATATCCAAACTCTATTGGCATTCATCAGTCCACTAATACTTAATGTCCTTCTTCAACAATTTCTCCATCTATGTAGTAATTTGTGCATATACCCTTATAAGATTCATGTAATACCTTGTATAACCAAGTTTACTCTTCAACTAGTGCATTGACTTTGGTGGTGGTAATTTAACTATGACATCAATTTTAGCAAGATCATCCAACATACTCTGTTTACACACCACATGCCCTAACAAGATTCCAAAAGGTGCGTTGAAAATTCATTTCTTAATATTCAATGAAATATGACACTGTCTACACCTGTCTAACATCAATCTTAACACTTCAACATGATCCTTCATTAAACTAAACACTATCCAATCATCCAAATAGACTTCCAAAAATTTATGAATAAAGTCCTTGAAGGAAGACACTACTACCCTTGAAAAAATTGTAGGTGTGTTCTTCAAACGAAATGGCATCACTGTATACTGATATGATCCCCATTATGTTGCAAATGTTGTCTTATGTCTATCTTCTGATGTTATCTTGATTTGATGATATCCTGAAAACCCATATGTAAATGAATAGGCTTCTTGACCTCCTACATTCTCCAAAACTTCATTTGTAAATGGGGTAGGAAAAGGATCATGCAGGAAAGCATCATTCAACTTTCTCAAATATACATAGATCCTAATTCTCCCTTGCTTCTTTTCCTGCATCACCATAGGGATAATATTCCATTCTGATTCTTCCATAGGTTCTATGAAACCAACCTCTAACATCTTGTCAATTTATGCCTTCACTTTCTTCTTGTACACTAGATTTAAACTATAAGATCTTTGTCTTATAGGTCTGGCTTCTCGCTTCAAAGGGATATTCATCTCTGCTAGTTCTCCTACTAATCCCTTCATATATAAAAAAAAAATTGGAAACAAATCATTGTACTCACACAATAGATCTGTGATTCTTTCTACTGTCTTATTATCCCAATAATCTCCAATGCTTGCAATCTTTGGGCTTTTTGTAGTTCCAGTGTTTACCTTCTTGATATTTAATGGTGCAGCATAATCTTATGAATATAGATTTGGACCTTATACCTCTCTTTCTCATTCAACTTATGGGATATGGATATTGCACGAGTTTTCTTCTGTTGGATCTTCTTCTTATGCGACATGATAATAGTGTAGAAAATGTCGAACTGTTTGTCTAGTTTTATATGTTGTGATAATTTCCACTTTAGGTTCTTCGAAAATCTTGTCTCTCACTACCTTGAGTGTTGTATCTATATTTGTACTTTCATGCTCAAATGAAAACATAATCACAAAATTCTACTGTATTTCTTCCCAATTTGTAGTTTCCCTACGTTGTTCCTGTTATGTGTACCAGTTCTTTGGAATGCCTTCTAATGTGTGAATAAAATGATGTGTCCATTATTTTGGTGGTACTAATATCCATTGAATTATACATCTTTCTACATGTTCTCTGGGTTGTCCAATTACATCATACTTCTCGTCATATCTATACTCCTTCTCTATGCCGAATCTAATGCGCAGTAATCTCTTACATTGATACCAATTGCTAATATTCTCTTTATGTGTACCCCACCAATGGGAATGTGTAGCTTTCAAATCAATATCTAATACTAACAATCTTTTATTTTCTACTACTTCTAATTCAAGCTTCATTAAAAATTCTTCTAAGTCATTCAGACCATAAAAAGTAGGAGGTTCTCATACCTTTGAACCAATCCATCTTAGCGCACGCGTCATTCTAGAACATCTTTTGGTAGATAATTCATGCAATTGCTGCTGCCATTTCTCCAGTCATGTGTCAGAATTTGAAGCACAAGAACTAATTGAGACGAACAAAGTTCTCTCACACAAGAATAATCCAAAATATCTGGAATATAACAAAGTAATCCATATAGGACTGTAAATAATAAATGAATAATAAGATATAAGATGATGAGATGATTACAATTGAGAAATAAGGGCCTGCTTATATACCCACACAGGGGTGCCCTTTACCAATAGTCATGTCCTTTGAGACATGACCTTTCATTATTAATAATTATTATTTATTAACTATTATTATATTATGAATATCTATTTATGTATATTTTATGTTCATAACACTAATACTCCTCCAACTCAACATTCCATCTGCAGTTGGGTTGATTTAATGCTCTTCGCGCATGGTAGTTCTATACAATTGATTTATTTCTTCTGTAATAAAATTTTATGTCGCAGGTTCCACATACCTTCCTCTTTCTGAAGGATCTAATGGCGCAATAACTTTGTATTCTCCTAAATCAAAGAACATATTCCTTGTCTTCAAATTGATAATATCCTAGTTATCAAATTCCCAATCCAGCCCCAACACTGTTGGATATGGTGAAATGTTATTTACTATGTCAATGACTTCAAAGCCTTCCATGGTGTGCACACCATCTAAATCTACTAGTATTCCCTTCATTATACCAATTGGAACCACTCTATGTTGATATTCTAAATTCAACTGAATAGGTGAGAATCCCAATGTAGGTTCTTCCATAGATTCCCATGTCTTTTTAGGAAAAATGTTTACTTCAGACCCTAAGTCTAGTATAATATCACCCATATTGAAATCTCCAATGTTTGCATTCAACCTTAATTCCCTACTTGTTTTTATCTTCTTATGAACTTCATTGATTCTCTTGTGTTCTAACTTCATTTCTTCTCCAGAATTACACTTCTCTAACAAACTCTGTAATACTTGCAAATAATTTTTATCATTCAACAATTTTGCACAAGACCCTAATAAGTTTCTCAAATTGCTTACTGATGTTCATGGTTGTTCTCTGCTAGTATGATCAAACAATGAAGGCATGTCATACACTGGTATATCATCTACTAGATTTTTTCATGAATTTGACACAATGTTTTCTTTCAAAATCTCTTGTCTAGCTTCTGTGAATGTCTCCTTCTCTTTGCACGCATCAAACTTCTGTTTAGGCGTTGTATTATTTCTAACCCACTGGTATTGATCTTGATCCTTCTTTTTTGCATCTTATCCTATATTGGCTCCACCTCTAGTAACTATGTTGATCTTCTTCCCATCCTCTTCTTTTTTTTCCACAACAATCCATTAGACATTCTGATTGTTTTGGTTCCTTTTATCTTGTATCTTTACCAGAAGTGTCAGACAATATTATGTCTCATGGTTTGCTGCGTGAAAATACATACATGTCGTAGGTGGTTTGGGAAAATATCTTGCATAGTGTCTAGGTTTATGATAGTTGTGACAAAATACAAGTCCTCTACCTCCTCCAAATCCTCTTCCTCCACAACCTCCTCCTCTGAATCCTCCTCTATTTTCCTTATTATCTTCGCAAAATGTATTATACTGTGGTTTCTGATTGTACTGCAGTTGTGCATTATTGTAATGTGGCGATGTTGCACACTGCTACTCATTGTTATACTGCGGTGGTGCTCTAAACTGTTGTTCTTTATTGTACTGCGGTGGCACAACAAACTGTTGTGCGTTGTTATACTCTGGCTGCTGTGTAGGTTGTGTTATCATTAATTCATCCTTCACCCTATATGGATATGATGTCCTCTCCTTCATTATCTCCAAATTTTTTAAGTCCTTGTCTTCATGTCCAACTGACTTGCAAAAATTTCAAAATGTAGTCTTTGGTATTTTTTGGTACTTATACATCATGGGACAATGATAAGGATCATGTCCATGTGTTTTACATATCTCACACCATGGTCCTCCTGAATAAAATGGATTTGGAATTCCTACTCCCAAGTATTTTGCAAATGTTGGACACTCATTCTTATGATGACCTTCTATTCTACAAAATGTTCACCAGACATCTTCCCTCTTTTCCTTTCCCTTATTCTGATTCAACTAGAATGTCAAGGGTCTTTATATATGCTCTCATCTCTTCCACAGTTGGATCTATATGCTTATATTGATTTTTCTCTAACTACAAAGCTGCTTGCAAGTCCTCAGCTTGGGTTTGAAACTTTTTCTACCTCAAAGGATACCTCAAATGTGCCAATAAAGAGTTAACAAATAAATTCCTATGTTGCATATCAGTAATGGGGTAATTCAACATACCTTTTAGCCTCTTGAACTTCTTATCAACCTCCCAGAATGACTCATCCGACTTTTTCTTAATCTCTATCATTTCATTCATGAACTGATCCTCTAAACTTGGTTTTTGAAATTCATTGATCAATTGTTTCTTCACATCTATGATAGTTGTAGGCGCTCTCGTTGGATTACTTACTACAAGACCCATGTACCAGTCTAATGCATAGTCTCTGAATGTGATTGTAAACTACGCAACCTTTGTATCTTCATTTGAAATCTTCTTAGCTTCCCATATCTTCTCACAAATAAACAAATTATTTTCTAGGTCATCTGACCCTTCTCCCCAGAATTCTGGTAACCGAATAGTTGGATCTTGTCCTGCCATTGTGAAGTTTGTTGTACTACCTGTTTATGGATAAATCCGTAAGTGCGGACACAAACCGATATCCCTAGATCCACCTGGATCTAGAACAAAACATGACAGAATAGGACGCTTTCCTTAAGTTTTAAATATTGAATTTACTAAGAGGCAAGAATAAGTAACATACNCTAGTTTTCACATGCTCATAAGCATATCCAATGCATGTGTGATCAAATCACAACTGATAGCCAGCTGCCCCTTTCACCTGTTATCTCAACTGGGTCTCCACTGGATCTGACATGCATGTAGTTAACCGTGGTGAATCTTCAGTGGCATGTGAGTTCACTGATTAACTGAACTCTCACTAGTGCATGTTTAGTTACA
>SNQJ01S0014295.1:338585-354538 GCA_010110895.2 Picea sitchensis
GGAAAATGCAACTTCTTTTCTCAGGAAAAGTTCTTCTTCCTTCTCTCTTCAGGAACTCAGGCCACTGTGACCCCTCTAAAGGCAATAGATAGGTTTACATCATTAACGATCATAGGGATGACGAAAATAATGTGTAACACTACCACCTCCACACCGTGTAGATACTTGACTGCTACTTGTTGAACTTATACTTCTGCTTGATCTTCCATTGGACCCACATCCTACTAAAATCCCTCTACCACTAATCACTTGTTGTCTAAATGTTTATTCTTCTTCAGATGTCTTAGTTGCACATGGGGTCGTGCATTCCACACTAATTCGAATCTAGAATAGAGAGCCTTCTTTTGGGCCAGACCCCTGAACTCTGGTTTTCCTTTCATATGTGGCATGAAATATTTCCTCAATATTCCCTATCACGTGGAGATCCTCTACCTCTTCCTCATTAATGTCCAAGCCCTCTCGCTCAACTACTTCCCTCTTCTTACTATTGAACTTATACTGGTAGGTTCGTCCACTGCACGTCACTCCTTATTTACTTATTATTTCCCTGGTTTGTTCCTCATATATCATAATAGAGTCCATTGCTTCCTTCTTTTGGCCCCTGTCCAGATCCCTCTCCATGTCTCAGATCTTCCTTAGTGCTTCCCCCAACTCCCCCATGCTCGTAGAGTGATTTAGTTGTCTAAATCCATTATCATCATGCCTTTATCATGTAATAAGATCTTGATAAACATGTAAAGTGACCTAATGTACCTCCCTCTTGGTCCCTTCAATAATCTGCTACAACAATATATGAATTCCCTGTATCGACTGCAAATTCAGTAATAAACCCTGCAGTAATATTGTCTACCAAAAATCCACTGTGTGCATGAATTTATTATTGACCCTTTTCGACCATGCGATATTATCAGTAGTCCACTATACTGGCCTTATCCAATTATTTGGATGAATATACTTCAACCTCAATAACCACTCTTGTAATAACTTTGGAAAATAACAGAAATCTGCCTCATGCAAATCAATAAACACATACCTCTACAAATATTGGCATAGTGTATACTTGGAACTTCTATTATCTTTATGTGCAAATTTGAGTTTCTTTGTCTCCAACCATCTTTCAATATCTTTCTTTGTAAGGTTACACTACCTAAACATCCCTTTATAACATTGCATTCTCCTCATCAAATCCCCTCCAATACGATATGTTGAGTTCCATCCAACAACATAACCATTTGTTGGATGTATGGATTGACCCAGGTTATACCTTAGTTCTCCAACAAAACCCTAGAAACCATCGGCCCCTCTGGTAAACTAGAAGAAAACATTGTGCACAGAGTGCACAATGCAATCTCACTCAAGATGGCTTATGGGTGATTGCATGACCCAAGTGTCTGCAATCATCGAAGGGATGGAAATCATGGGAATGTTAGGCATATTAGAATTCTTCTATTTTAACATGCATTCTACCATACCAACATTCATTAGTTCTACCATTCATTTAACCCTTAATATTCATTCTTTAGGAAATAATATGCGCATTGTAAATTAACCTTAACAAATTCATATCTTCATTCATTAATTCATATCAAAGAAAAATATAAGGAAAGCACACATGAAGACACCATATTTTACCATGGTTCATCCCCCATGGGATATGTCCACACAGAGCTTCTTCTTATTTATTATTCCTCATAAAAAATTCCCACGTTGTGCACATTACATCAAAAGTATAGAAATGGTGAGGCTGACCAACGTCGCACCAATCCCCACAGCTTGTGACCTAACCCTTTGTTATACTCCATAAGTCTCCATTATCTCCTTAGCTATCCAACCAAAACTTATACTTCGAATCAAAACATATCAAAGACTCAAGACTCAAAAAGGTTCTCCAAGGTAATACATAAATTCTCAAGTGATTGACACCTCCTATCTACCTCATACATCATATTTATACAAAAAGGTGGGTAAATCCAATTTACATTGACTACCAAAACCCTAATTCTAACTGGAATCAACTTTTCCACATTCTAACTTCCTTCACATGCTAATCCACAATTTTGTTGTGTTGATTTTCTTTTGTTCCCACCGCACGCTGCTTCATTGGTCCATTCTACCTTATTTGTTGCACTCTTTCCTTGAACTTTGTTCCCAAAATAGCCTGATCCAACAATGTACTTGTTAGCACTGGGAGTCACCCTCATATTGCTAGAGGATAAGCCCAGTACCCATCAAATAGATTTGTAATGATAATTTTATGATAGAGTATCAAAAGGACAAAACTTAGCATAGCAATATTCAAAGACATAAATTTATGGGCAAGAATGCATAAGAAAGTGAGGTCTTGGCTAACTTTAGTCAATGATTTAAAGATAAATTTGAGTATATGGAAGAATTAATGAGAAGGATGAATAAGTCTACTACTAGCATCAGGACTTACTAGAAGACATATGAAGAAAAATCTCAAACACAAGAACTTCTTGATCTAAACTTTAAAACACTGATAACAATTAAAACAACATCATAATCAAACATGCATTACAACACAACTATAATATCTCAATTGAATCATTCAATGATGAGAAAATCAGAGAAAGAAAGAAGCAAGATAATGGAAAAGGAAGCTGAATTCTATTAGGCCAAAGGTCTCATATCGCATACATCAAAACCAGAGTCTAGCTTTGTTACATCAAAACATTACATTAGGGAGTCTATTCTCAACCATTCGAACCCAAAAATGTCATTTTAATGTTGTATTTATAGTCTAAACAATGAGTGACAACATACAAATTGAGATGGATCCTCTAACCTAGGATTCTCCCACTTAAAACTGAAAATGTTACATTTGTACAAGTGGAAACAACAAACTGCTAAAAAAAGGGAAGATGTTGGCAACAACCCTAACACCATAATCATTGTTGAGTGATGTGTCCCTTGAGCGCATCTCCTTCAATGCCATGTGTCCACCAACTTCAAGTGACCTCCAAGCATCTGTGCTAAGCTCCATTTTCCACCAGGTGACCGTTGATTCCCTCAAAACCCATCAAAACTGGAATTTGTAGTGAACCCTGAAGTGTCGAATATATCAACCATTTCGTAGTGGATTTCTTAGCTAATTCTGTATTAGATTCTATAGCCCCCGCATGTGTAGACTATTCTATAGAAAATTTAAGGAGGACTACATTTTCTTTCTAACTAGGTGATTTTACAGCGGAGTTCATAGCGACTGTGCAGCTTCTGTGTATGTAAATGATTTTGTAGCGGACCTGCAACTTTGTCTGTGTATATCATTTCGGAGCGCCAGGCGCTATGGAATGTCCTGTAGATTTTTATGTAATGCAGTTTGAGCCAAAATACCCAAAATCCTTAGCAAGAAGGTGTATAGGCCTTTTGATGCCTTCTAAGCATATATAATCATGATATTTCCCACAAAACTTCAAAATGCAAGGATGATCATCACCAAAATTGAGGGACTTTCAGCTGCTTCCTCTCATATCCTTAGTCTGGTACTTCTCCTAGTTGCATCTTGAGCTAGCAAATTAATATTTCTTTGAGCTAACTCATCTTTGAAGGATTGTAACTCCACCTTGAGCTTTGTGTTATGATATTGTAAGTCTTTGTTCTACTTGTACAAATTTTGAAGCTGCCTATGGAGGGGGGAAAAAATCCTTGTTGTAAACCTAGCCAGATCAATGGTTTCCTTCTACATATCCATGAGCTCCTTCAACTTTTTCCTCTCAGCCAACCCTTCTTCCTTCAAGTGAGAAACCTACTTTTTGACATCTCTGAGTTGTCTGATCAATCTTTTGAAGGTATGGTTCTCGGGGGGAGTAGTTATGTCTGCGATTTCAATCTGTTTCTCAACAGTATCAATTTTACCCTTATCCTTCCTCTAGGCATGATATTTTGTTATGGATTCTTGTTCAATAGTTTCCTTCTGGGATGATGACATGGTGAAGGGACTCCTAGCTCTAGTCTCAACTACAGCAGTAGGTGAGGGAAAGAGTAACTTTCTCCCTTTTTTGACTGTGGTTTTAGCTGAGGGAACTTCTTCTAGTTTTGGAGCAGGTTGGGGTGAAAATTCCCTCTGTGGAGAGTGATGAGCTCCTCCTTCTTCTTCTTCAAATTCCTTAGGATCCTCACTATCATTAGCAATGTGTTTTCCCTTTCTCTTTTTTCTTGTCTCTGAGTGAATAGCACTGCCATCTTGAAGAGGGTTCTGCACCTTTGATTGAGGAGTAGGGGATACATTTAGTTGCAAATTTGTAGAGTTAATGAATTGCTCCCAAGCTAATCTTCTTTTCTTCAACTCTTCCATCACAAGTATCCTAATCAACCCTGAGTGGAATACACTTGTGTCCACAACCTTGGACTTGGCTTGGACCCTATCAACCATTTTCCCCATACTCATCAACAAATAGAAAGGGATGTTCATTAGATATTTGCCTGTGAAGTGCAACAAAAGTCTAATGTGATATTGGTAAATCATATTGAATCTTCCCTCACAGGTAAAATATCTATGGATCACCTTCAACATCTTGTCAAATCCCTCAACCAAGTGGCTCCTAGGTACTGACTTAGATAGGTTATCTCCCTGATGTTCTGGTTTGAGGAACTCTTTAGATAAGGTTGCATTAAGAGTCATGGATTTAAACCACCTTTCACCAGTGTTGGGTATCTCAGTGGTTGTTGCAATTGTGGCCTCAGATACCTCCATTTCAAGGGTTCCCACCTTGGTTTTAGTTTCATCAAAATGTAAGGCAAACTATCTGGCTACCTCAGGGTGTCCCCTCTACATATTTTGACAAAAATTTAAACATACAACCCTCTGGAAGACCTCTCTGATCAGAGGTCCAACATCAAACAATTGCATATCACAAGGCTCTATCCTGACTACACTCCCACACTCGTGAGAATTATTTTGCTGAGGTGTATCCATTTGCTATTATGGGAGGAAAAATAATACAGTAATCTGAGAGATATGACAGGCCAAACAAAGAACAAAGGTATTAGGGTATGGAATGATGGTATTTTTAGAGATAACTTCTTCTAAGGCCTCATATTTTTCCTTTTATTTGACTTCTGAGCTAATGAAAAGGAAATCTGATGGCTTAATAAAAAGGAAGAAAAACCTTCATGGAAAAGGATATGCAAGGAAGCAAAAACTTCCAAGGTTTGTTTAAGCTAACATTCCACCACCATTTTCAAGGTCATCACCAGTTAAATCAATAAGGCTCTCTAAAATTTTAGTGTTTACAGATTTTAGACTTGGAATAACAATGAAAATCTAAAGGATTTCAATTGATACAGGACATGCAATCAGAGGATAAAAATGTTGAGTTTTATGCACATGTTCGCAGTGTTGGAACAACAGATCTCTAGCACAATTCATAGAAGATTCTATAGCATAAAAAACAAGGGCCAAGAAATAGATTCGTAGCTCTGATAGCAGGATTTGTTCAATTTGGTGATGGAAAAAGTAAAGGGGTCGGTTGGTAAAGTAATCCACAATTTGCAGTTTCAGGTGCTACAAACATTGAGCACAACTTTAAATTGATCTTCAACGGAGCTCAAATGACTCAAGGAGTACCTGGACACCGTGTCTTGACTGTAGATATGCTTCAGATAGCATGAAACCATCTGCAACCACTCTAACTTTCAATTCCCCTTTGTCAGCCAGTCTGTAGCAGAATCTGTAGCACCTATTTGTACTTAGGTATTTCTGCAATGTCGAACTAGGAGCAAATTCAAATATTTGATAAAACAATTAGACAACCTTAATGACCAAATATCAAATTATTTTCTTTAAAACATGGATGCTGAAATCAATGAGATCAGCTGACACAAGCCTCATAAGTGAAATAATGGTAATAAGGGAGATGTACTCAAGATGCGCTAAGAAAAATCCTGATGAGATGGTAGCGTACTAAGATGACTTGATTTGACCTTCTAAAAGGTAGAGGGATAGAGTGGAGTGATTTTAAGTGCATAGTGGAGGTAGTGACATATCAAA
Source organism: Picea sitchensis (assembly GCA_010110895.2). Classification (NCBI taxonomy): domain Eukaryota; kingdom Viridiplantae; phylum Streptophyta; class Pinopsida; order Pinales; family Pinaceae; genus Picea; species Picea sitchensis. The sequence goes on from SNQJ01S0014295.1 coordinate 344,596, forward strand.
CTAGTGGTGGCATACGGGTGATGGTGATGGATATCAAATCGTGTGATGAGATGAGGATATAAACCAAAGGTATGGGCCAAAGGTATATGCCAACATTTATTTTTGCTAAGACCTAAGAAAAACCATAAGGAAAAATAAAAAACAAATATTAAACAAGACTAAGGATAAAAAATTAAAAACCTAAGGATGAAATTGACCCACAACAAAACATGTGACCCTTAACAACTTCATGTGATAACAGTACCAAACCATCAACTTGTACCATACCAAGAATCAAGCGTGTACTACAACCTATACCTCAACAAGTGCATCAACCATGTACCAACACATGTACCAAACCATGTATCAATCATGCACCACAATTGTGCCAAATCGTGCATCAACCATGCACCACAACTATGCCAAACCATGCATCAACCATGCACCAAACCCTGTACCAAACTGTGCATAAACAATGCACCATAACCTGTACCAACCTATGCATCATTAATGCACCACAACCTGTACCAACCCGTGCATCAACCATGCACCATAACCATAACCATCAACCATACCAAGTACCAATCATGTACCATACCATGTATCAACTATGTACATCAAAACTATACCATGTATCAATCTTGTACCATACCATGTACCATATCATGTGCCAACCATGCACATCAACCATAAAAAGTGTCTGAACCGTATACCATATCATGCCATACACCATATACCAACATAACCAAGATATAAACCAAAAATATACCTTATCAGATATACCTCAACCAACATGTACCATACATTCAATATGTGCCTCAAGTCATATACCAAATCTAACAAACACTTGCCTTAAGGATTCTCCTCAATATCACCAAGATGCAACCTCATAATGCATAGAATAACATACCTTTTACATATATAACTAACCTGGTGCCTCTAAACCTGATACACAATCCTGTAACTACAACTCAGACCTCAACAACTAGGAATAAGCATCCTCCTTCACTTATGTCTTGTCCTCGTGGGACAAAGACTACCTGTCACGAGTGGCCTCACGTGATGTGCCCTAGGCAACCCGCATGACACCCTATTCCTGACCCGCGAGGGCTAGCTAAATTAGGGTTTTATAGAAACCCTCAATCTCTACAGCTCCAAATTTTTTTCTCTTTCTTCGCACTTTCTCCGATGCCTCAGACTTGCCGTCAGATTCACCAATAAACCAAAAACACTAGACCATAAAATTCAAAAAATAGATATTCAATGTAAATTTGTGTGTCCTTATGAGAGTCTCCTTGAGGTGCTTATATATTTTTTCATAGTAACCTCTTTCCTTAATCTTTGGGCTTCTATTAATTTCTTGTCACAACCACTTTACCCTTTCAATAATGACTTGTAACCAACTAGGGGCTTCTTGACCATTCTTCAGGTCTTCCAACTTCATCAGGCCATATCTCCCTAACCTTGAGGAACCATGTGGTGCACCACATATCACCATAAATGACACAACAAGGACTATCCATATATGATTATCTTACTTTCATTTACACTATCCTTCATGTCCATATTCCTCAATCAACTTCGAATACCATAACCACACCTCCAAGACTTCATGTAGACTTCATCAAATGCACCCATCACATATGCTGAAATCAACCACTCCATCAATGAAAACTAACTCACCATAAATCTCAACCATATCTGTAGGGATTCCAAACTTCTCCAAGGGTTGAAATCAATATCTAAGGGTTGACATTAATGACAACCACATGTTGAAACCAACTGTCCAACAATCTCCCCCTTTGGCATTGATGGAAACACCAACATTGATGGAAACATCGATACTACAATACTCATGCTCCCCCCGTGACCATTTCTCCTCATCAACGTGTCTCACTCTACCCCTTTGACATCAATGGAAAAGGGTAATTCTCCTTGGGGTTGCTCCCCTTGTCTTCATGCATCTATTCTTTCTCTTCGTTTCAATGCCACTTTGCTTCACATGTTTCTATCCTCATGTTACTCTTCTCTTGTGACTTCCCCTGAAAGTATACCTTCTCTGAAAAATCATTCTCTGACTTCATGCACTTGAATTTTATTCTTATGATATTTCTCTTTCTCTTCCTTTGACATCATGGGTAAAAGGGTAACCCCCCCTATCAGTATGTCTCCCCCCCCCCCNCCCTTTCGGTATGTCTCCCCCTATCTACATGTTGCTCATATTTCTTTCCCAATGTCTTCCTCTAATGATCTATCTTCCATTGAATTCTCTGCAATATATCATGTTGATCAATGTAGGGCTTCCTATGTATGTTTCCTTTCCTCTCTTCTAGTGTTTCTAATTGTCCATTAGTGCTTCCTCTTGTAACTCTCTGACATATATAAAAATAATTCATTACTTGATTTCTTCACTCACTTGTCATGTTTACTTGACCATATTGTTCAATGATTTTCTTCTGTTGATATAGCTTATGCTAATGGTTTCTCTTTCCCTGTTTTTCTATACCTTTCACTACTTTCCTTTCTATGACCAACTGATTCCAATTGTAAATACACTTCTATGCATCTGTGACTCATGTTATATGTACCTTCTAAGTATCCATCTCTTTCCATATGTCGCAAACTGTCCATACCTTTTCTACTCAACTGTCCACAATGATGACCCATCTATCATTGTACTAACATGAAGGCTTCACGGATGTAACTGATCATCACATATTCATGTCTCTTCAAATCAAATTTGTCCACTGGTCTTATCTATCTGTAAATCAAACTCTACATTTTTGGAACAACCTGTACTAAAGATATCCCTTCCTGAATACATACGTGGAATACAATCATAAACTTCTGCTTGTGTAACTACAAATTGATACCTGTGTGGGAACACTACTTCTCAACTGATCAATATGTCATGATGTATTTCTGTTATTTGACTACTCTGAATATGTCTTTGGAAATACTTCAAACTTCTCGAAGGATGGTTCTTTGATTTATAGTAGCTACTAGACCGACTCCCCCTATTCAATATTCATATTTACTAGGAGTCTCCAAGACGGGTGGCTTAGAAAAATACTCGCTCTAATGTGGATTAATCTTCCTCTTCATATGTAGACTCATCATATCTATGAACTATGACTTCTTTCTTTCTTCCCGTGGATTGATCTTTCACTACAATTCTTGAAAGTATAATCTCTTGGGCTTGTTCTTTATTCACCTTCTCTTCTTTTCTTTCTCGCACTACTGCAATTCGTGCGATCTCTAGGACATGTACTTTATTCACCTATTCTTTTGGTTTTTCATTTCTTGTCCAAACCTTCCTGTATCTAATATCTTCCTTTTTCCCTGTATATTTGTCTTCATCTTGTACTATTTCCAATCCTAATAGCATGACTTCTAGGTTTCCTTCATTCATCTAATCTTCCTTTACCTGTTCTTTTTTTCTTTTCCAAACCTTCTTATATATGATACCAGTTTTCTTTCTCAAGGAAGTATCCATCATGCTTCTACAATCACAAGATATGTGACCATAATTATGCCATTTGTAACATTCAATATTGTGTGGGGCCAAATAAGTATTTATTTCTTGAACATTTCTTTCATAAGCCTTGCAATCTGCAACTTTATGTCCAAAGTTAGTACAATAAAAACAATGACCATAAAAGAAATTTGCATACTTGGTAGTGAATGATATTCTTTGTGGTGCATCCATTCTAAATTCCTTCCTTGCATGATCATTATCATGATTGAAACTTATTTGTGGCTTGAATGTGGAGGGTATTCTTGAAGATATATCTCTATAATTATTCTTTGATTCTGGGCGACCATGATTCCTTCCTTTGAGTACTTCTGCATAACTCTTACTCTTTTCCTCATTCTTCTTTTCTGGAAACCTGGAGTGTTTCTCTTCAACATTCTCTACTAATTATGTGGATGTTTCAACATTCTTGTTGAGCTTGGCAATTTTAACTCTCAATGTGACAACTTCTTCTTTAATATTCTCAACCTCTTATTCTTTCTTCATCATCTGAACCTTCATGAATTCTTCCATTCTCTTTGCTTCTTCAAGAAGAATCTTCAAGGAGATGATTTCTTTTTCAAGTCTTCTCTCTTCTTGACCAAATTCTATTTCAAGTTGATTTAAGTCGTCGGTTGTTTCCTTAATATTGCCTGTCAAAATATTTTCTCTCTTCTCTACTTCCTTTCTTTCAATTTCCAAACACTACTTCTCTTTCATTGCTTCCTTTCTTAGTTTTGTTATTTCAGCTTCCAAACATTGCTTCTCTCCCATATGACTTTTGTATGTTTCTTCAATATTTGTGGCTTCTTCTAGCTGATATTTCATTTTCACGATGACCTGTTGGTCTTATTCAGAACTTTCTTGAGAATTCTTCTTGACTAATTATTCTTCAAGAGATTTGGTCTTCTTCCTTTATTTTGTCAATTTATCTAAAGCACTGATTAACTATGCTTCAAGGTATACTATGCCTTCTTCACAATCTTCTTCTTATGAATCTATGTGACATGATGAGCATCTTTCTTCTTGTTATGTAACTGCACTTTCTTTAACTTTCTCTGGCTTTGTGGTAGAATGGAATTCCTTTGAGTAGAAATTATGTATCTTACCCCAAAGTTCTTTGGCTAATGAACATTGTCCCACTTTGACTTTCACCAGATCCGGTAATCCTTCCACGATGAATCCATTTCAATTTCATTGTTCCTTTTCAATTCTTTCTTATTTGTAGTCTTTGGCTTCTTTGAGCCAGTGTATCATGTAACAACTGCATACCAAACATCATATCCCTTGCATATATATATTTTTTCATTCTGATGCTCCATGTCTCATACTGTAGGCCATTCTGACCATTGAATCATGGTATTCCATTTGCATACAAATTGTTTCTCTCTGTGATCTTCCTTCCAGTGGTTAAACTATTTTATTGAAGGAAATGCTTTGATACCAACTGTTGGAATACTAAGAGGGGGGGTGAATCAATATGAGTACTTTTATCACTTTTACCCAAAATATATATGTCAAATTTATCATTAGTGTATCATCAATATATCAAGAGCATATAAATGTAATGAGAAGAATAACATCAAGTACACAATACAACAGAATTTATGTGGAAAGCCAAATGGGAGAAAACCACGAAATGCTTTCTTATATATCAAAGATTACATTCATTGGAATCACCAACTTCCCAATTCTCTAGCAACAACTGGAAGGAGGAACCAACCCCTTGATTTACAACCACCAAAATGAACGAATCTAAAACTCCCTGAATTCTCTAGCTACAACCAGAAGGAGGCTACAACCCCCTGATTCTCAGGCTCCCACCTAAAGGAAGCTCCAACTCCCTGTGTTCTTCGACACAAACCGGAAGGAGGATACAACCCCCTTTCCTTGCCCCTTCCTTCTTCCCTAAAATATAAATGTAGACCAATTTTCACTACCACAATCACTGCCACTATCACAGTTGTCAACCTATCACTGTATCCAACTTGTCACTATCATCCTGTCACTATATCCAACCTGTCACTTCAACCTATCCAACCTGTCACTATCACCAATACTCAACCAAATCCTTTCATATGGATCATATACCAAGGACACCTCTCAAATAGATGTCCAACATCACCAACACATGATTCTATCAAGCATGTACCAAACCATCAACTTGTACCATACCAAGCATCAACCATGTACTACAACCTGTACCTCAACAAGTGCATGAACCATGCACCAACACCTATACCAAATCATGTATCAATCATGCACCAAAACTGTGTCAAACCATGCATCAACCATGCACCACAACTATGTCAATCATGCATCAACCATGCATCGATATCTATACCAAATTGTGCATCAACAATTCACCACAACCTATACCAACCTATGCATCAACAATGCACCACAACCTGTACCAACCCGTGCATCAACCATGCACCATAACCATAACTATCAACCATACCAAGTAATGATCATGTACCATACCATGTACATAAACATTATACCATGTATCAATATTGTACCATACCATGTACCATATCATGTTCCAACCATGCACAACAACAATAAAAAGCATCTCAACCATATACCATATCATGCCATACACCATATACCAATATAACCAAGATATGAACCAATAATATACCTTATCAGATATATCTCAACCAACATGTACCATACATTCAATATGTGCCTCAAGTCATATACCAAAGCTCACAAACACTTTCCTCAAGAATGCTCCTCAATATCACCAGGATGCAACCTCATAATGCGTAGAATAACATACCTTTTACATCTATAACTGACCCGGTGCCTATGAACCTGATACACAATCATGTAGCTTCATCTCAGACCTCAACAACCAGGAACAAGAATCCTCCTTCACTTATGTCTTGTCCTCCTGGGATGAACACTACCTGCCACGTGGGGCCTCGTGTGACGTTCCCTAGGAGAAACGCGGGGGTGCCTTGTGGGGAACCCTATGCCTGACCTGTGAGGGCCAGCCAAATTAGGTTTTTATGGAAACATTTTCTCTCTATAGCTTCAAAACTTTCTCTCTTTCTTCACACTTTCTCCGTTGCCTCAGACTTGCCATCAGATTCACCAATAAACCAAAAACACTATACCATAACATTCACAAGATAGATATTCAATGTAAGTGTGTGTGCCCTTATGAGAGTCTCCTTGAGATTTTTATATATTTTTTCATAGTAACCTCTTTCCTTAATCTTAGGGATTCTAGTAATTTCTTGTCACAACCACTTTACCCTTTCAAAAATGGCTTGTAACCAACTAGGGGCTTCTTGACCATTCTTCAGGGCTTCCAACTTCACCAGGCCATATCTCCCTAATCGTGAGGAACCACATGGCATACCACATATCATCGGAAACAACACGAAAAAGACTATCCATATATGATTTTCTTACCTACATTTACACTATCCTTTATGTCCATATTCCTCAATCAACTTTGGGTACCATAACCACACCTCAGAGGCTTCATGTAGACTTCATCAAATTCACCCATCACATCTACTGACATCAACCACTCCATCAATGAAAACTAAATCACCATCAATCTCAACCATATATCTAGGGCTTCCAGACTTCTCCAAGGGTTAACATCAATGACAACCAACTGTCCAAACCAACTGTCCAATAGGTACTTATTATTTTTCAATTTTTCTCTAGGACCCTCTAATCCTTATTTTTGGAACATGTGATCATCCTTTTTAGTGTTTCCTTTTTAAAATGTACTATTTTACACCTATTTTACTATTTCCTTTTTAAAACATATTATTTTACATTTACTTTGTATTGGTGTAGTTATTTGTTTATAGTCATTTTATTTTGGGTAGTCTAAATATACTAAGATTGGGTTGTTTTTGGGTTTAGAAGAATTTTTAGAATCACATATATCAATTACTGAAATTGTATAATTGATATGCAATAAGTATTTTTGAGGGAACTAAATTTATTTTTGCAATAAAAAAAGAAAAAAAAATGCAATTCGAACAATTCTAGTATAGCATATTCCCATGATGATTGCCAGAAAAAGTCCAAATCATGGAACACTTAATCTTCTCCAATTTATTTATATTCTTCAATATGAGTAGTTCAAATGAAACCCAACACTACCACAACATTGATTACATTGAACCATGATATGGGTTGTTTGGTTTCTGTAATCCTAATGAAAAGCACACAAATGCTTTATATTTTTGCCATACTTCAACAACACATTAGAAGTGAAGACAGGTAAGGAAGGTTAAGACTTTGATTGGGAATTTGAGGAACACTTTCAATATTTGGGGTTTAGACTAAAACTAATTGGATACAGTTCCACAGATTGGACATGGATCATAGATAAACTCAATGCTAGAGTAAATTTTTGGACTCACATATGGATATCCATGATAGGTCAATTGGTATTGATTAATATCATTCTCAATGCAATTTGAGTTTACTGGTTTTCTTTGGCCCGCATTCTCGAGTAGCTTCAAAGAAAAATAACACAAATTATCTTCTTGTTCTTATGGAAAGGAAACAAGGATAAAGAAAGAATGCCTATGATTAGTTGGGAAGTAACCTCAAAACCAAAGGAACTAGGTGGTTTCACATCCAAAACATTCACTTTTTTGCAAATGCGTTGGAAGCAAAGGGGGTTGGAAACTTCTCTCCAAAAAATTATTATGGAAACAAATCCTCTACTACAAACACATAGTACCTTTCTCCATATAGGATTTGATGAGGAGTACAAAATAATTCCCAACAACATTAAGAGGATCAAACTTCTAGAAAGCAATCCAATCTTGTTATAAAATAATTAGGACACATATATGTTGGAAGGAAGGTAAAACACATTCTATTACAACAGAAATAGACCTACAGGTTGGCCAAGACATTGAATATAGAATGCCAAATGATCTAAGGGAGGATTTCAAAGAAAAAAATATCTTGTATCTAGGAGATCTCAGACTCCTGTTGACACACCATTCAATGGACCAGGTCTGGAAAAGTATCTCCCAACTAGATCTCATGGGGATGGCAAAAACACAATGGTTGGATCTTAAAGAAACTCTTGTAAATTCTAGTACAAAACTAAGAGAAGAAGAGGACATAATAATTTGGTGAGAAAAACTCACATAAGGAACATACTTGGTCAAACTAGGGTATGATTCTCAATTCATAAAGAATCAAGTAGAAAACACCTCGTGGTGGTCGACCAATATTTGTAAGATCCAAGATCCACGAAAAGTAATTCTATTCACATGGCTAGCTCCGAAAAATGCATTTCTAACTTGGGACAATTTTCAAATAAGAAGTTGGGAGGGCCTAGGTTGTTTCCCTTTATGTGAAGAGGTATAGGAGTCCATAAATTTTTTTCTTATAGACTGCCACTTCTCAAAATATGTATGGAGTGAAATCGACAACTTACCTCCTTCATCAAGATCATGGGCAAGCGATAACATAAAGAAAGCACCGTTAAACTAGACTAAAGGTCTGAAACAATAAGTGTTATCCCTCCAAATGTAGGAGAAATGGTCAATGGCTAGAAAAAAATGCAATTATAGTCAAGGATAGAAAATTTTCCCCTCTAGATGTTTTCCATGGGCTCAAGGAAATCCTAGGAAATGGGAAAAAAATGTAGAGCCAAAAACTCCCAAGGGACCCATCCTCCCTGATTAGAAATCCAGGCATTTCTCAAGGGACACTTGATAGATCATCAAAGGGAAATCCAGGTAGAAGCAGGGTAGGGGGATGGCTACAACCAATGGACAAAACCAAAGTGGCCTTCAAGGTAGGGATTGGCTCAACCACAAACAACCAAGCTTAGTTCATAGCAACACACACCTTGATCACATAGGTAGTCAAACAAGGAATTGCATATATCAAGGTCTTTGGTGACTCTAGGATAGTGATCGAATCACATACTGGTAAGGACCAAGTAATAAACATTATCCACTAAGAAAGAGTCAGAGGCATATTGGAACTAGCCATTACTTTCCAAATCATTTCATTTACCCATTTATTTAGAGAGAATAATCAATTGGCGAACCCGCTAGCTAAAGCAGCTATAAACTTGAAAAAATATACTATTATTGTGGAAGGAGTTGGCTCCTCCTTCACAAACTCATGAGTTCATCTTTGATCAGAAGAACCCAACACCTTGATCAGGGGGAGGAAGGCTCAACACAACTAGTTGATTATCAGAGGAACTTTCAGTGATCCAGTTTTAGGACCAAAGTGCTATGATGGAGATCTGACGATAGTAAGAAAGAAACATTTTTAGTATCAATTTTGATATCTTTGTAATGAACCTTGAAGCCAATGGTATTAGAATCATGATGATTAGGCCAACAGATAAACTATCAAACTATCCAAATGTATTTTTTTTAATTCAAATGTACTTTTTTTTTAAATCAATAAGAATAGACTCTGTTTTTTTTT
>SNQJ01S0014296.1:0-17346 GCA_010110895.2 Picea sitchensis
AGGTATTTTAATAAATTGAAAAATAATTACAAAGATGCAAAGGAGGCGATGGGTGCATGAAAGTTACAAAAAAATCTAACTTCATAGGTTATAACATAATAACATAGACATATTCAAAACCCTATGATTTTCTTGCCTTGAAATTCAACTAAAGATGTCTATAGGATTATTCTAAACATAGATGAATGTCTAAGTTAGAGGAAATATTTGGAAAAGATTTACAAAGATAAATAAAAAACCCTTGAAGGGATAGAGTTGTGATTTGTTTCTCACTCAAATAGTTTTCTTTAAAAAATAATAGATAGAGTTAACATGATTTTTATTGATAGGGTTTAAAAACTATCAAAGTCTATCAAAAATACAACAAGTGTAAGAAGCCTCGAGGTTACGGCCGAAGTGATAATATGGAAGATCAATAGTAAGAGACTATTTAGCCATGACTATTACACATGGTCTTCCCAATAGGCCTCTACAACTGACAATCATTTTCCTACACAGAAACATCTAGACAAGGGTCGTGGGTGTACTAACCTCTTTACAAACTTGAAACCAAATAAGAATCTTTGCATAGGGTTTATCCTTTGGCAATGATGAATTCCGACTACGGGTAGACCAAGAAGGAGCCATAAGGATTACGGGTTTGAGGATTGATAGCCAGGAAAAGAAACACAATAACCCTATCAAACCGAGTGATAAAATTAAAGCATTAAATGCAAAAATGAAATATTTAACATGGTGGAGCATGGAACTAAATTCCTATGGAGGTGCAATCCATCATATGATATCAACTCTCAAAACAAAGAGGAAAGCATAAAGAATACATTGCACAAAGGACGTTTACACAAATAATGCATTGCATATAGAATGTTTTCATAAGGAATACATTGCATAGTCAATAAATTGCACATAGAACATTTTCATAAAGGTTTACTTTCACAGAGAAAGCAAGCTTTAGAACAATTACTTACCGTTCCTATGGAAAACCTGCCAGAGATCCAACGTTGTCATTCTCCAGAAAGTCGAACCATACTATCGGTCCTCAGGAGTAAACCACAAAGTAACAAGGTAAAAGGGAACAACTACAAGGGGTGTAATGGAACCTTGTGACCCTCGCTAGTGGAGAAGAGTTAAAGGTATGCTACCCATACCTTGCCATGTGAAACCAACCAAAGTGGCAAGCTCATACTGGGGGTTCCCTGTAATGTCAGGCTTGGACAATGTCAATGGTATGTCACCCTTAATGGACCTGACCTATCATAAATTTCCACAATTATAATATCCTAGATTCAAACTGACCTCGCATCCACCTCATTTATGTTTTTTCGAACCACTTAAAAGCAATGTATATACATATAACTATGGATCGATAGGTAATGTTAGTGTATTGCATAGGGTTACAACTTCATTGTTGTATGCACATCATAATTTGTCCTTGTTAAATATAGTTCATTAACATTATGGTAAGGTGGTATATTGTTATGGAGTGTTATAAACCCTAGTGCGTAGGTTTTGGACTTGGATGGTTACGACCCCTAGCTCAACCGTATTGTTGCTAGTGTTTTAAATATTGTGGTTATGGATTTTATCACTTACATGTATTATAAACATAGCTTATTACCTATTATAATATGGACAACATGGGTGATGTAACCTTAATTCCTAAGCTATGGACCTTGATAGGCCTAGTGTGCTAATTCATTAATGCAAAAGATGTATGACTCTAATCTAATAAACAATGCTATGATGAAATATAATTATTATGAGGAAAATCACTCAATGGCATGGGGAAAACCACAACAGACGAAGATGACTGCAGAAATCAACTCTAATATCAAGTATTCTACATAAACAAATATGCTAACCAGACAAGATAAAGAGTCTACCTCATCTAGATATTCGATGAATTCCATGGTTGAGCACTCAACTCAAAGCAATATACCTGCAACTTTTCCTCAACAACCAAGACACGCAAGAATATGGTGATAATATATAGAGTTATCATATTTAATAGCATAATCCATCAATACTCATAACAAATAAGCCCATGGAATAACAATTCAAATATTTGAAAGACATTATTTGGACAAGAAAAGAGTATTTCTATTAAAATGTAATCAACAGAAGTATATGAATGACAAAATTCCATTTCATCAGGTTTGGAACGAAGAAACTAAGTCCCTTTCAGCCAGACCTCCACCACTTCAATCCTCCACCAAAGGCATGCTCATATAAGAGAGGCAACGAGGTTCTCCAACAAGTAGGGAAGAGCTTGCAAGATGAACAATTTGTTCAGACTTAAAAGGAAAAAGGGATGTAGACTCAATATGAAGTGAGTAATTTATCCAGAGCAACTTTTCTCTCAAAGTTGAATTATTCTCCTCTCCTCCACATCCTCTATATGGCCCATTTATAGCCTTCAAATGAAACTGAAGGTCCAAGTTGGAATGTTTCCAATATATGGAAGGTCAATGATCATGGATCTCGTGACGTGACATGGAAACCCAACACCATTTTTTTAATTTTGGGCACAAAACCTGATCTACGTGGGATGTAATGGTGAAACCTACATATATGCATGATGTCTACTAGTTAGGACATGTATATTTGGAAAAATATTATTTTTATCTATGGGGACTGTAAAAAGGGACTTCAAGTCTGCATAGAGAAATGGAAAAAGGCCTTCTAAGAAAATTTGCATACGGTGAGGAAAATATTTCTATAATAGATGCCCCCTAATGTGTGAGGTTAGAGGAGTATATGAAATGGCCTAAATACATTATAATACCTAGAAGTGAAGTATTGGAGACCCACATGGACGAACTAGTTTCATGGCTCCCAATTTGAATTACACTAACAATCTATACTAACTTTGCACACATGGATGCCAATTTTAATTACACTACAGATCCATGTGAAAATATACCAAAAAGATATTCATGGCCATGAATAGGCAATACAAAGGTGGCTACATGCCATAGGCTGTCATAGTCACAAACAAAGCCCAATAAAACCACTCTCAAAAGAAATCTGAAGAAATATTTATACAGTGGAGTACAATCTGATCTCCCATGATCACTGAAGTCACACAGGTACTGGTCCAACGAAAGATAGCAATAGCTTAGGAAAGATGTGACTATGAATTGATGTGTTCAAGTCTTCTACACTATCCACCAAAGGTGAAATTCTACATCATGTGAATAAATTATTTGAGGTCGAACACAAATGCGAGACAACCTACCGATAATGAAAGTAGGTATCAAGGCACTGAGTACATTCTTGCAAGTGTGAATAAAGGTGTTGAGGTCGAACACTTGAAGAATCCATCGAATAGGAGACATTGATGTATTCCCAACTGTCGATGGCGAGAGAACCTGCCACTAATGACTGCAACCCTCTAGGTACTCATATGACTCTAGGTCTCGATTCCAAAATAGATGGGATGAATTCGATGGAAGGAGACCCGTTTAAAGGAGAGAATTAAGTAATGTCTTACTATTTAGCACGAGGTACAAATAATGAGCTTGATTATTTGGAGGAATTCAAACAAAGAACATGTTCACAAACCAATGACCCTGTGCATCTTTAATGTGTGCCAGATGAAAGCGGTACACAAAAGACCCTCTAAATAGAAGCCAATAAGGAAAATAGTTGACAAAGGAGAGGAAACCACCAATAATGCTAATGGAATCCAAGACACTGCATGAATCTCAATGTGTGAATATATTTCTTTCCGTCGAACAAAAGGGAAACCCCCCATTCAATGACCAATGATGAAATGTTGACTTTTGGGTTGAAGGTTACCTACCAATGATGAAAGTAGGACCAGGGTGCACGATAAGACTACAAATTAATGTAACTCTGAGACACACTAAGTGTATGGCTGACATGAAAATTCAAGAGCTCTGATGAATGGTCGACAGAGGCTAATAGACATCCTTTGAATAAGAGAATGAGACATATGGAAGACTCTAACAACATAGACTCAATGATGAAAATTTGTGATGCAAGAAGCACTAATCAAACTCTCCATAGGGACTGGGATAGTAACTAGTCAGGGGAGTAAACTCTAAGTAACGAGATCAACTTCCTATGGTCATGATAAACCCAAAATTTTGATGACAAGTGGACTCAAAAGTTTGTTCTCTGTTCAAAGGTSACACAAGTGTTTTGAATATAAGATAATATTCTTTTCTCACCCATATTTTTTTGTTTTTTCGTAGTCAAATGAATGTTATGATACATAAGAGGAAACGAGTGTCACTAGTAAGCAACTAGTTCCAATAGTGGAACATAACTATGCTCAATGCAAGGAGGTGAATGTAGGATATGGACATTGTTTCCTCTTCAGGTATAGGATGTCAAGTTGCAAAGGATATAAACAAGGCTCTGCTTGGATGATGATGCAAATTGCTGAGGTGATAGTATTATAATGCGAAAGTGAGAATGGACAATAGACTCAATACTGCAAGAAAGAGAATGAGATGCAATTACAACTTAATTACAAAATATGTCTTTTTTCATAAATTTAGTCTACTTGGTTTGAAAAAGGGGTAAATTTACACCAAATAAACATCCTTTCAAATCCAATTTACAAGTGTGAAAGAGATAAGTTCAGTCGACAATCTTTTCTCTTTTTGAGAGAGTCAAAAAATATCTTAAACCAGACTCGTTGGGAGTCCCACTAGGTATAGGTCATCATGGTTATGACTAATAAATGAGGTTCAAACGAAAATTCATATATTATCTATAACAAACTCTCGGTCCTACAAAAAAAATCTATGCATGGGCACCAAATGKTGCAGAGGTTCTAACTAGAGAACCCATGTTTGTTAAGTCTCTACCATTCAATAATGACACTTCTAGTTGCATAAAGAAGGTTCTATGTCACTACTAAATGGGTTTGTACCTGAGGCATATGATATGTATTCATAGGATGATGCAAATGTGTATAATGGATTGATGACCTATCCTTTATGTTGGTTGACAAAAATATGTGTCCAAAGTTATGAGCATGTGACATGGCATGATAAACCACAAGAATCCCTGGATAAAACCACCAAAACCAACTCCATCCACTGTTGTATTAGTCCATTAGGCAAAAATATTAGAAAAAAAAAAGCAAAGTGGGTAATTTTTTTCTATAAATAGTGAAAATAACTAATTTTACTATATCATTTGTATTTTTTACCCAAATAGTGCATTTGGACCAAATTTCCCCCGAATTTCAACTTCGGATTGCAAGAGCCATGAGTGATGGAATCAACAACCGTTTGGACCAGGTAATTCATCTTGCTCTTCTCTTTATTTCTAGTGGATTAGTAATTAAAATTATGTTTCCTTTCTTGAGTATTTTAAAGCGCAACCTAGAAACTAAGGTATATGCAGGTTGTAGATCATTGGGTCACATATACATAGCCCTATACGTGTTTGTTTTCAAAACAACCAACATATATGCAACCCTATATGCGAATGTGTAATCTATAGCTCATGTACAAGTCCATGGATTTGGATTTTTAAAATATTAGTGACTCAAAAAATGATTTTAATCTTGCAAGATAGTCTTAGAGTGGAGAGAAAGAGAGCATGAAAAGGTGGATCATGTAGTGGAGAGATATCCAAGGGCCCAAATGGAATTAAAAAGATGTGGAATGTATAATTTTTGGGATCTCAAAGGTATGCGGGCTCAAGTGAGACTGCTCCAGATGTTACTGAACTACTGGGATCTGGATATGAAGACCTTCAACCTTGATGTGAAACCATTGAGGATTGAAGTTGAGGACATATACTTTTTGACATGATTTTCACATCGAGGTGGGGTGGTCAACCTCAAGTCTGAGGATATGGGAGTGACATGAACATAGAGGACTACATAGCCACTCATTTCATTTTAGGACCGAGAAGGTATGGATCCAACTCTCGATTAGAGGGATCAACTATCTAAGTCTCAAGATTTTTGTCCTAGTGTTGACACGGATCACGGGGTTGGCCTCGTTGCATCAGTAATTGAGACCACATATGTTCTATTCAGTGGAGTGCTTGTGACCCAAAGTTTATGACTGGTGCACCTCATTGTTGGCCAACATGAAGAGCCAACTAACAAACTCCAAACTGGGTAGAAAGAGGAACTTTGGGTCTGCATCTATCCTATGTAGTTTTTTCTTCGAGGGGGTTCCAGGCTTGGGCCCTAGAGTCAATATTGTTTCACATGGACCTCACAATCCATCCATGGCATGGTGAACTGATGTGATGAGGCAACAGGGGGGTGGTAGGCTACCAACACCCTACAACGACAATTTTTTCTTCTGGTGGAGTCGACAGGTGATGGCTCTGGAGGACTAACCTTATGCAAGTATTGACTTCAAAGGAGATCTGAACATGCCTTTACCACCAGTTGTTTTCTACAGAGACATAGGTATGCAAATTTTTTTTGAATATTTCATTTTTTTGTATTTTTGTAGAGGAAAAAAAAATTATTTTTTGATGATGTCAAGTACTAACTAAATATGTATTTCACGCAGATGTGGGTCCATGAAGACCGGACAGACTTCCAAGACGTCAATGGAGGCACTGGGGGTATGAGACAATGGGAGGGGACATTGATAGAGTGCTTCAAAAYGTGAAGGGTAACCTGTGTCATTTGATGCAAAGGATTCCCATGGTTTAGGTAGAGGATCTGTCGAAGGAGATGCAACGACATTTGGTAGGTGTGCCCCRTGCCTGGGTATGATTCTTTTGGCATCTCATAAATGCCATAGTATGCTATCATGACACACATTCAGTTCCCTAGGTGTAGATGTCGTGATTATTTTATTGATCRACCATATTTGTTTTGAGGGTGTGAGCCCCAATTTTTTACTATAACACCATATTTTGGAGAGATGACATATATATATATATAACATTGGTATTCGGATTTACTTATATTACAATGTTTACATTGATTAAAGTGTTTTCTTTGCTTTAGTTATGTGACAAATTCCAATATAAAACAAAATTATCATATGCATCGGATACATAATTAGAACTTCTAGGTATGTGATGAT
The DNA here is from genome assembly GCA_010110895.2 of Picea sitchensis. NCBI lineage: Eukaryota > Viridiplantae > Streptophyta > Pinopsida > Pinales > Pinaceae > Picea > Picea sitchensis. The sequence continues at coordinate 7,044 of SNQJ01S0014296.1, forward strand.
ATCTAATAAAATCAAAATGTCGTTCCAAAAGTCGTACCTGTAAGAATAATTGGAGTAGATTAGGGTCTGTCAGACGGTAACTGTCATTCAACTGACATACTACTAATTAGGAGTACAGGCGAACTTCTAAAGAGAGAATACCCTGTGAAATGGCATCGCGTAGCAACTCTATAACAACACTATATTTGGCCACATTATTCATTGATGGCCCTAGGAAAATTCCACCTGAAGACACTAGTAGACCCTCGGGTGAGTAAACAACCCAAGTGATGGAAGCCAGGTTCCATGTATGATGACTGACTCCATTTGAAAATCTTAGGTAGACTAAAGATGATAAAAGGGGGAAAACTTGATAAGCAAGTTGAAGATGAAAAAAGGGGGAAAATATATACACTAAAATACATTGGTATACAAAGAGTTACGCCCAATATTTGGGCTCAAGCGTAATATATTTTCAGGTAGAGCCCATTCTTAGGCACAGCCAACATATTCCCTTCATAATATTCTAACTCGTAATATCCTTTTTCTAAGACATGTTGCACGATATTGGGACCGTGCCACATGGATTTGAACTTGCCTTCCTCTAGTGGTTACTTGCATTGGTCATACATAAGGACCAAGTCACCCTCATAATACTCTTGAGGACAGACAAAATTATCATATTTTACCTTGACACATCGTTTATTCTCTTCGATAGTTGTGGAGGCATCTCGATGCCACTCATCTAGTCTATCTAGGTGTACGACACGTTTTGTGAGATCAGAAGTGTCAGGTAGGAGCGTAACTGCCAATATAAGAGAATGGATTTTGCATTCAATAGGTAGGATCATCTCCACAACATGCACTAATTGGAAAGTAGAAAATTTTGTAGAAGTCTTAACCAAGGTTCGGTATTCCCAAAGTGTTGGATAAAGCATGATATTCCAATCATATTTTCTTTCGCTAATAGTTTTTTGCAAAATGGTCTTGAGAGACTTGTTCATGGCCTCTACTTGTACATTTTCCTTGGGGTATTAAGGGGAAGAATGGCCATTTTTAAACCCCTATTTCGATGTTAATTATTACATCATTTCATTCTGAAAGTGACTGCCATGATCAATGAAAATATCACTTGGGATTCCGAACCTAGATATAATTTCATTGAAAAAGAAGAAGTCAACAGTATTACCATTGAATTTAACTATAGGCATGGCCTCGAACCACTTAGTAAAGTAGTCTATGACCATGACAATGTGTTGATTCCCCCCAGCCGAAGTTGGGTTGCAATCTACAAAATGCACCCCCCACTTGGTGAAGGGACCAATAGTAAGAACTGTATGGAGAGGGTTTATATGCAAGAGAAGCTTTCGAGTGAATACCTAGCAGGGGTGACACTTCTTAACTTCTTCGACACAATCTCTAAAAATAGATGGCCAACAATAATCGTCTCGTTAAAATTTTTGGGTTGTCGCAAGTTTGAATAGATAACCACCACAAGCCCCATTGTGGAAGGAATTTAATATAGACTCAGATTATTCATGAGTCAAGCAATGACACAAGATATTGTCTACTCCTGGGAGATACATAGTGTCACCGAGAATGAGGTAGTTCTTAGCTTGGTATCATATAAACCATCGGTCATCTCTTTCGAGATGCTTAGGGAACTTCAAAGTTTGAAGATAGATCACAATATCTCCATACTAGAGGTCTGATGATGAGACAAGGAAAACAAAATTATCTACAAATGAATCAACATGAATAACATCCTCATCTAACTGAGGGAAGTCAGAGATTAACTCTACAAAAACTAGTAATTTCTTGGATTTCACAGAAGAAAAATTGAGATCAAATTGTTTTAGATGACAATCCATTTATTATATTTCCCCCCTATCATATGCCTAGTAAGGACATATTGAAATGGATTGACATTGGAAACCACCATAGTTTTTCAAAGCAATATATAGTTTTGTAATCGTTGAAATACATGAACGACAACCAAAGATAGCTTCTCAACATGGGAATATTTGAGTTCAAGGTCGACTAAGTTTCAACGAAGATAGTAAATGAAATGCTCAAGGAGATCTTCATCCTCCTAAACCAACACCATACCAATCGTATCTTTGGACGCAGCGATATAAATATTGTAATCTCTACTGTAATCCAGAGACTCAAGTAAATTCGTCGAGACCAAGGATTTCTTCAAAGCATCGAAGGATTCTTGGGCTTGCTCATTATAGATAAAAGGAGCTTCCTTATTTAAGAGACGCATGAAACCATTAGTAATATTGGCATAGTTTACTATAAACCATCATAAAAAGTTAGCTTTCCATTGTAAACCTTGAATCTAATGAATAGTGCGTAGGGGAGGAAATTGATGTATTACCTCAACCTTTAACGGATCCACCATGATGCTAGTATCTGAGACTAAGAATCCTAGAAGATGACCTGACCTAATGAAAAAGATGCATTTATGAGGGTTTAAATGGATGCATTAATGGATATATATTTCAAAAACTAGACAAAGGTGGGTAGAGTGATCCACTCTCTTACGGTTGTGAGTAGGGAGATTGTCGATATAGGATTTAACTATATTCTTGAGATTGTGAAACATAAAGGTCATAGCTCATTGGAAGGTTTCTCCAGTGTTCTTAAGACTGAAAGGCATTTTCAGGTATGCGAAAGTACCCCAAGGAAAAATAAATGTCGTCTTATGTTGGTCCTCGGGCTTAATATGAATTTGGTTTTGTCACACACCCACTACGGGAACTAATATTTTTCGTCTTTTTAATTTCTTTCACTGAGGAACAAAATCCCCAAATTCCTATGGGGCCTGATGCAGACCCTACCATCCCTTATCCTTACCCATGTGATCGTTGGTTATGACCACAAGCCAAGCCAAGAGACACCTTTCACATTTCGTGACTTAGTGATGCAAGAGAGTCAAGTCTTTCGACTCTTCAAACCTCGAAATGTTGAAATCTCCAATGTTCCCCTCCAAAGGGAGATCAATGGCTATAAGCCTCCCCTGATCCGATGGTTTGGATCCTTTCAGGATTCCATGGATCAAGAGTCTCGACTCTCTTACTCTTTATAACCTCAGTAGCTGAAATACCGAAATATCTCTGTTGAGAGATCAACGGTCCATGTCCCTCTTGAACCAATGGCTACGATCCAACTGGATCGATGACCCACATCCTTTCAGGGTTTCAAAATTCACGATTTCACGATTCCATTACAAACAATACTTATCCATGATTTCACATACCCACTCCAACAATACGTCGCATTTCACGACTTCAGGAGTTTCAACGCAAAGCACCCCTGTTCCTTGTCCTCGGAACTTCCGAAATCTCAAACCTTGGTATGCCGAAACTTGTCCCTGTTCCATGACCTGTCACTACTCCTCCAAATGCTTTCGAGATTTTGTGTTTTGGGACTTCGTGAATCCTCTTTCTCCAATTCCTTATCCTCTCGTACTCCTGATATCCAAAGTACCGAAGTACCGAATCCCAAAATTCCAGTCCTCCTTCTCCTAAGTGAGATCAATAGCTCAAAGCCTCTCCTGATCCCATGGCTCAGATCCTTTCGGGGTTTTATGGGTCAAGAGTTCAGAACTCTTACCTCTTCTTTTCCTGATAACCAAATTACCAAAATCTATATTTGGGGATTTCCCCGAAACCTTAACCACGTGCACCTTTAGAGACTTCAGGATTTGTGATTTTGTGAATCCGTCGTGACCAAACGCTTGGTCCTTCAACCTCTCAGTATCCAAAACCCTAATGGATTTGGGTCTCTGCCACGTGTCCTTTGGAATGGATGGTCCCGATGCTTTCACTATTTCGTGTACTGGGAGTTTGAAACTCTCGGTACCAATACCACAGCCTCCTCTACGTCTCGAACTCCAAATAGCCGAAATACCAAAATCTAATGGCTCCTCTCCTATATCGAGATTTCGCAAACCGAGATTTCGCGTTGCAGTGACTCCATGATTCTAGTCCTTCAACCTTCTGGTATTCGAAACTCTGATGGGTTCGGATCTCTGCCATGTGTCCTCTGAAATGGACGATCCAGATTGTTTCGGGACTTTGACGAGTCTTCGCCTTTGCGTATGCAAGGGTTAAACCCCGTGCGACTTCTCTTGGATCTGATGGTTATCAACTATCCACGCGAGATCTGACGGTAGTTATAGCTCCTCCCTGAGCTCACACTTTCATCCTTTTTCCTTGGAAGATTTTGATGCTTCAAAGGTCTCATCCTTCGATCTTCTACTGCAAGCTAGCTATTGGGTCTCGCCAGCACTCACTAGAAGTGTTGTCCCTCCTAAGCTTTCTCAGCTATGAGGGAATTAAGAGCTTTATGCTCTTTCTCCCAGGCTTGACTCTTAGAAGAGTCTTCCGCACACCCCTTACGCTCATTCGTCATGTCTAGGACTTGGGTGAGTCTCGGCCTATACTTGCCTCGCAGGGAGCCTGTGCATAACTATACTACCACTCCTGAGCTTAATAGAACTCCGTCCTCCAAGGGACTCGGGATGACAAGCTCACAGTTTGTGGCTCTAACTTAATACACTACAGGACTCCAGAATTTATGGGAACAATTCATGTCTGAATGCTATAATTCCTTTCTTGCCTAATTATACGACTCAACAAAAAATAGAAGGGATACATTATATCCCTTGAGCATTCCTTCACATTCCTGAAAGCAAGCACAACATAACAATTCATGTACCATTAAAATTAAATTACACAGGGTCAGAATTCACTTATATATTACAAGTTTCCACCAACCAACTGACTATGGGTGTTCATCCTTCCACACAACCATAGGCTCAGAGGAATTCATTCTTTTCACTCTGCCCACCCCCGTGTCGAGCCATGATATCACCAAGGAATTCTCACACTTCTGAGGGTTCTTCCTCCATTTTCGCTTCTATTTGGGTCTTGTTCTCTGTAACTCGGATCTTTCTCTCTCGGTCATGGCCTCGACGAGGTTTCTCAGATGTTCCTCATCATCAATCTCATGGCCTTATATTCATGATTCGCTGGAGAGCTTCGCGCCTCTCCCTTGCGATATTATGCCCTTGACTATTGTCTACTCTCCCGTGTCTATGTCCCTCTTACCTTGGGAGGTTTTTTTCCGACCTATCCTGTTCCTTCTGTGAGAAGGAAGCTCGGGTATGCAGGTCCCTGTGGTACTTCGAACTGACAACCCAGGTTTCCACTCATGGGGGTGGTCGGTGATTCAACCACCGGTCCTTTCTTCATTGACTGATTTTCTTTCCTTGGGATTCGAAGGAGGTTTGTCATCCTTATCAAGGGAGGTTTTGAGGTTATTTGATATATGAACCCTCTCTTATAGTTTTCACATTCTTCCTCTAGTGCTATCATGGCCAGTACTTTCAAGGCTTCACCCCCACAATCAGTTATTGGCAACTCAAACAATAATACATTTACATTTTCCTCATGCATTATCATGGTAATTCCTATTCTATGATTAATTACAAATTGGGGGAAACATGGGGTGTTACAATTCCCTCCCCCTTAAAGGAACACCATCGTCGGTGTTCTTTCTCAAAACACCTATGATGCCTTTCTCATTCGGCCACTTTAGAAGTCTTGGCATTCATCCTCGGTTAGGTCCTCTTTCAGAATCTTAGTCTTCGTCACCTGCCTTCAATAATTCTTGGACAACAAGCACATTAATCACAATTTTGTGCGAAAACATCTTACTGTTGTTCAAAATTCAAAAGGAATATTTCATGTTTTAGCACAGTACTTATCTGTGCAGTTTGTGGATCTGTATCCACATGGTAGTTTTTGTTATCCATGCTCATCACTTTCCTTGACGTACCCATTGGGTGCATGATTACAATTCAATAGTTCTCAAGAGCTATCATGATTTCATCTTCCTTTCCAAGGTTTTTCCACACGGGGAAACTACCCACTGTGTGCATGATCCCAATAGTTTACAAGAATTATTAAGATCTCCTCTTCCTTGTGGTCACTCACCCTCTAGGCCCAGGCTCAAGAATCCCCTTCACTGTTATACAGTCTCTTGGGTGATCCATCTTGCCCTGCCAAGGTTTTCTCGCAAAGGAAAATTTTAGAGACTCTATCGAGTCTTACAGTCGAGGCATCCCTCAGACTTGCTCTGTCGAGGTGTACCTCGGCTTGTGTTACCTAAACACAATAATTTTCAGGCGATCATGGCTTATCATGAGGCTTTCATGACTCAGCAGTAGCCCCTTTTCTTTTTATCATATTCAACTTTGACAACCTTCATCTGTTCCTTTTGGACAGATCTTTTCTCCTCACCTGTGTCACAGGTATACAACATTCGTGAGACATCATTATAAATTCCAACTTTCAAAATTTTATTGCAAATTTGTCACCTACAGATTTCCTATTCCACAATTTGTTTTCATATGTGTTCTGCACAGGAACGTGATTCATAATCATGGGACTTTCCTTCCCATAACATTTTACCTCTGTAGGAAATCATTCTTCCTTATAGGCTTAGAACATTGCCATATCCAAGACTCCTTCTTCCTGCAATCACTCCTTAGCTAATCAAATTGTTAGTTCTAATGCACATACATTTTATTGCACCTTTACAACATCGTCACAACAATTTCAAAATGGTGCATACTAACAATCAGATTCACTTTCTCAAAAGGAAATACCATTCCTTGCAGTTTGGCTTAGCGGGAAATCGGTCTTTCCTATGGGCTTACTTTACTGCCATATCCATGACCCTCTTCTTCCTGCAATTCATTCTTCAATCAACCAATCAAATTGTTAGATTTTCCATGTGTATATATATATATATATATATATATATATATATATTTCAAAATGTAATTCAACATTTCAAAGGGTTTTAACAAATGTGCCACTATCCCTGGCCGCATTCATACCCAATGCACTCTTTCATTGTTATTCAAGTCCTCCACACTGGTTCTTGGCCATGGGGTGTTGGAATTTAACCAACCTCTTCCTCATGTGCTTTATTCTTTTTTCTTTCATTCTTACAGTAGGACCCTACTGCCTCCTATAGGTCGATCACGATCCCAAATCAGTACACATGAACTCAAAAGTTTCACATGAATGTCTTTATGCATTCCTTGATTGTCCATGCATTCATGACATATCAGTTTCTGAATTCTTCCAAGGGTTACAAACAATGTTTACTACCAGAGGTTCATACCTCCATCACTCAGGTTCTCCTTCCTGAGTCATACCTTACTTGGGCATCCAAGGCATACAACTGCCCTTTCAATTTTCAGGTATAACATGCAATAATAAAATATTTCGGAAGGGGTTCTTACCAAATCCATTCATACCCTGTTCCACACAGGCACAAATATATGTATACCGATTCTTGGCTGCTAGTACCCTTTCTCTATTCTCTACCTTATCAGTAGTGATTTAGCGGGATTTTCACAGTCTCGTCAACAACTTTTCGACCGCCGCCTTACCATGGTCACCCTCTGCTTGAGGTTGTTTATTATTGGAAACTGTCTTCCTCAACAGTTCCAATATTATTCCTTTCTACACATGACATACACCATAGGCACATTAATCGTCATGTAAATTAAAATGCAAATATCATAGCATTTAATTAATAAAAACATTTTCGGGCATGTTTAGCATATCTGTATGCACTTCATTACATTATCCTTAATTTTTTTCATGAGTGTAACACAACAGTTCTTAATTGCTTTCACAACATTACAACCATCATTATTATGGTGTCAAATCATTTGCGTTCATCAATGTACTAGTTTTCTCATCCCATAGAACGTAATGCATAGAAAGGAAAGAATTGAGGGCTCTCCCCTTCTTCCAATTCTTTCTACATTTCCTGGGACTTTTCAGCCTAGTCAATTTATCTCTAAGGTCTCACTGCCCTTCCTTAATCACAGCTTCAACCAAGCCGTATTAGTTAAACGTACCCATTTATTCATTCAATCATACTCACGGGTTTACTGGCCTCTTACCAACCATACTGGGTTCCACAACTGCTATTTTTCTTAGTAGCCCTGGGTTAGGCTCATCCTAACTCTTAGGATACTTCAGCCTTCTTTAGTAGCAACTCTTTTCTCATAATGAATCATGAACATGTGAATCCTACACTCTTCCATTCTGTTATCAGAATTGTCAATATTCGGTTATTAGTCTTCTATTATTTATACGATTCTTTAAAAATGTAATCCGGGATTCTTATACATGGACAGGCCTTGCAGCCCATTATCCAACCTTCAATAATTATCAGCGTTGTGACTATGTTCTTCTGACAGATACCTTATACAGTTCCTCCACCGGGAACTCCTTCAGCATGCAACTTCCTTGTTGCAGTTCCATCACTATTTGTGATGGCCTTAACCTTGAGTTAACCTTTTAGTGGTCTAGCAAATATTCCCCTTAAGGAATATAAACATGCATCTTTGTTAACTTACATCTATGATGTACTTAACCACTTCATAATTCTAAGCCTGCATGTAGCTATCGTAGGTGTATTTCATAGCCTACATACATTTCCATTTTTAAAATCAGTCATCTCAGGATTGTTCACAGTCCTTCTCATGTGATCTTCAAAGGCATAAACATTTTCCCCTTACCATGACATCAAATCATCCTCACTCATTTACTCTTTCATTTAATTGCACTGGTTTTTCCTGGGGGAATGGAGTACATTCCCCTTAAGCTATCATTCAAGACGGAACCTTCGCGACTCTTCAGAATGGAGTCAACCATGTATCCATGGTATTCATTCAATTTTGGCAAGTGTAATTCTTGCCTCACATTTCACTCATTAGGGAAATCATATTGGACCTCTAGTATACTTATATTATTACATCATACATGTGCATTAATTGCATGTTTAATATAATTCATACCTTACCAGTATTAATATCAGGCTTCCTATTATAAATCTTCACAATTCATTAACCTCATGCACTGAAGTACAATTGAACATAGCTAAGTATTCATCATACTGGCTCACTCCTTCTCCTCACGTGACCACTGGAGGTGACCATGATTCAAACAAAAAGGCACTTTGCATTTCATGATTTTAGGATTTCTATTGCAAGGAACTCTGGTTCCTCGATTCCCCAAAACCCGATAGGCCGAAATGTCGACCTCTGAAATGTCGAAATGTCAATCCCTAGATTTCTTCTTCAAGGAGGTGTCTCCCTATCTCATCGCATTTTGTGACTTTGGAACTCCCGATGTCAAGCGTTCTGACTTTCCATCTGCTGGATTCCCGAAGTACCAATTCCTGATATCCCGATATGACCGCAACCTCACTCCTCTTTATGTCGCGTTGTTGTGACTTTGGGGTTTTCATCCCCGAGAGTCTGGATTCCTTGTCTCCAGGACTTCTGAAATGTCGAATCGCAGTATGTCGAAATGTCGGCTTCCTATCATGTCCCTTCAATGCCTTTGGGATTTCACATTTTGCGATCCCATGATGCAAAGGTTGCCCGATCCTTGCTCCTTTGAATTCCCGATACTCAAAATACCGACGTGCCACTATTGAGAGATCAATGACCACAATCCAATCCGCATCCTACAACCCTGATCCTTTTTCAGCGTCTTTTTTGAGGGGGTTCAAGACTTCTGAACTCTTTCCCTTCACATCCCCGATACTAGGAGTGTCGAAATGGCTCCCTTTGGGGATTTTCCCGAAACCTCAATCCTCCACCACTTGTCCTCTAGCGATGAATGGTCCCAATTCTTTTGGGACTTCGCATCCCGGGACCTCTAGTCCCTTGAACTCTTACCTCTCGGACTCTCGGTATCCAAAATTGTGAAATTACAGTATCTCCTCACAACTAACCAGTGCGCTACCTCTCCGAGATCGAACCACTTCAAACATTTCAGTTCTTTCTGAATGGATCTTGACTCCTGATCCTATCCAATCTTCAAAACTCTTTTCTGAAGGATTTCTCCCACTATCTCTTCTGAGATTTTAAGTTACTTACAGGACTAATCTCGTAGTCATAATTCATATGGATATTACCCTCTCTTTATGGGAACAACCAACAAGGGTCACTCTTTGGAATTAGAAACAGTCCCAAAGGACTTCTCTTAATCTTTCTCAAACATATTATCCTTGTTATCGATCCTAACCATTATAGGTCAGGTAATCTAACCCTACATATTTTCATTAGTCCTCTCAATCATGAGGATTTATACGCTCAAAGTTTAGTCTTTTAATAACACAGTAATCATAACTTCCTAAGGATCCTACCAGCTCTTACCAGATTTCCAAAATCATGAAGGAGTTCTTCATTTGGATCTTAATTCTTACCTAACCA
>SNQJ01S0014296.1:17356-28493 GCA_010110895.2 Picea sitchensis
GGGATTTCTTGTTTTGGGACTTCGTGAATCATGTTGCTCCAATTCCTTGTCCTCTCGTACTCCCAGTATCCGAAGAACCAAAGTGTCGAATCCTGAAATTTCGATCCTCCTCCTGAGCGAGATCAACGGATCAATGCCTCTCCTGATCCCATGACTCAGATCCTTTTGGGGTTTTATGGGTCAAGAGTTCATAACTCTTACCTCTTGTTTTCCCGGTAATAGAATTAACAAAATCTCCTTTCGGGGATTTCCATGAAACCTCAACCGCGTGCACCTTTCGGGACTTCAGGATTTGTGATTTTGTGAATCTGCTGCAACCAAACTCTTGGTCCTTCAACCTCCTGGTATCCAAAACCCTAATGTATTTATATCTCTGCCACGTGTCCTCTGGAATGGACGGTCCTGATGCTTTCGTTGTTTCACGTGCTGGCAGTTTGAAACTCTCGGTACCAAGACCATAGCCTCCTCTACATCTCGAACTCTGAATATCCGAAATACCGAAATCCGATGGCTTCTCTCCTGTATCGGGATTTCGTGAACCTCTCCTGTATCGATATTTCGTGAACCGAGAGCTCGCGATGCAACGAATCCATGATTCTAGTCCTTCAACCTTCTGGTATATGAAACTCCGATGGGTTCGGATCTTTGCCATGTATCCTCTGAAATGGACGGTCCAGATCTTTTCAGGACTTTGACAAGTCCTCACCTCTGCGTATGCAAGAGTTAAACCCCATGCGGCTTCTCTTGGATCTGATGGTTATCGGATATCCACGCGATATATGATGGTAGTTGTAGCCCCTCCCTGAGCTCACACTTTCTTCCTTTTTCCTTGGAAGATTTCGACGCTTCAAAGGTCTCAGCCTTCGATCTTCTACTGTAAGCCGGCTATTGGGTCTCGCCGACACTTGCGAGAAGTGTTATCCCTCCTGATATTTCTCAGCTATGAAGGAATTAAGAGCTTTGTGCTCTTTCTCCTGGGCTTGACTCTTAGAAGAGTCTTTCGTGCACCCCTTGCACTCATTCATCAAGTCTAGGACCTGGGTGAGTCTCGGCCTCTACTTGCCTTGCTGGGAGCCTATGCATAACTACACTACCTCTCTTGAGCTTAACAGAACTCTGTCCTCCAAGGGACTCAGGACGACTAGGCGAGTAAACCATCGTACATGCAACTACGCCTGAGATCGACAAGCTCATAGTTCGTGGCTCTAACTTAAGACGCTACAGGACTCCAGAATTTATGGGAACAAGTCATGTCAAAACCCTATAATTCCTTTCTTGCCTAATTATACGACTTAGTAGAAAATACAAGGGATACATTATATCCATTAATCATTCCTTCACATTTCTGAAAGCAAGCACAACATACCAATTCATGCACCATTACAATTAAATTACATAGGGTCAGAATTCACTTATCTATTACAGGTTACTACCAACCAACTGACTATGGGTGTTCATCCTTCCACCCAACCATAGTCTCAGAGGCATTCATTCTTAGCACTCTGGACACCCCCGTGCCAAGCCATGATATCACCGGGGAATTCTCACACTTCTTGAGGGTTCTTCCTCCATTTTCGCTTCTGTTTGGATCTTGTTCTCTGTAACTCGTAGCTTTCTCTCTCAGTCATGGCCTCTGTGAGGTTTCTCAGATTCCCTTCTCCATCAAGCTCGCGGCCTTCTATTCATGATTTGCTGGAGATATTCACGCCTCTCCCTTGCGAGCTTCTACCCTTGTCTATTGTTTACTCTCCCGTGTGTGTGTCCCTCTTACCTTGGGAGGTTTTTTGCCGACCTATCATGTTCCTTATGCCAGAAGGAAGCTCAGGTCTGTAGGTCCCTATGGTACTTTGAATTGACAGCCTAGGTTTCCACTCATGGGGGTGGTTGGTGATTCAACCACCGGTCCTTTCTTCATTTACTGATTTTCTTTCCTTGGGATTCGAAGGAGGTTTGTCATCCTTATCAAGGGAGATTTTAGGGTTATTTGATATATGAACCCTCTCTTATAGTTTTCACATTCTTCCTCTAGTGATATCATGGAAAGTACTTTCAAGGCTTCACCCCCACAGTCAATTATTGGCAACTCAAACAATAATACATTTACATTTTCCTCATGCATTAGCATGGTAATTCCTATTCTATGATTAATTACAAATTGGGGGAAACAGGGGTGTTACAGGTTGTACCTTGAAAATATATCCATAAAAGAAAAAAATTTGCTTCCCACACACTCATAGAGAATCTGATCAACAAAGGGTGTTGGGAAGTTGTCTTTAGGACAGGCCATATTCAGGTCTTGAAAATCCATGCATACACAGATGGTTCCTTGCTTTTTATTCATAGGAATGGAATTGTATACCCATTCAGTTAAAGGAATAGGGTAGATAAATCCAACATTAAGTATTTTTTCTACCTCTTCCTTAATAGTAAGGGCCTTCCTAGGATTGACAAATCTAAGTCATTTTCGAACAGTTTTAACATTCGAGTAGGTTTTAATCTCATTTTCGACAATTCAAGGGCCGATTCCTGGAATCTCTTCATATGACCAAGTGAATACATTGTGTAATCATTTGAAGAGCTTGGTGTAGATCATAATTTCTTTTGGTGAACAATCTGCACCGATGTATACATTTTCAACCTTACCATGTGTTGGCACAGTGGCAGACCCAAGGTTCACTCCAAGAGCACACCAACAAGCCCTAACTATTGTCCCTTTCGGCAAGACTTGCGAAGCATATGTAGTCTCAGCTGAGGTAGCTATGGGGGGGTTGCAGGATAGAGATGTCTACAACTAGGGGAATATCAAGTGGATCTTGACGTAATACAATGCAATATACCTAGCTCACTTATCACTAAAATATACTCCACATTCTACAGATTTAATCTAATACAATAATGTAATAACAGTATATCAAAGACAAAGATAAAACATCAACCATACACACATAACACTAGGTATATGTGGTTCACACTCTCTCTAGGGATACGTCCATAGAACTATTCTTATGATATATTAAGGTAAAGCTTGCATTTCTTGTCTGTGCTCTTTGCTAGTAGATCTTCTTCTTCTTCTCTCTTCCTGTCCCCCTCCTGCACACCCAACTATAGGACTTGATCCTCGCACCCAGTTGAAGATCTTACAATGCTATAAGTCTCTTACTCATATCCCTTCTCTCACTCACAACACAATATTCTCTCAATGAACAACAATCAATAACAATGCTCAACAACAGTACTGAATTCTACCAACCCGACCCAGGTCATCTTGACCTTGATTTATACATTAAAATTCCTCACCGATATCCTTAGGCTGAAACCTAGGTTCCAAAACCCTAAATACCAAAACCCTTGGTGTCTAAAACCCTAGGTCAACTTGGCTCTCTTTTCCCTGGCTTCGCCATCCTGTCTCTCCTTTATTCCCGCTCAGTGATAATGGTGGAGTTTCCTGATATCTAAATTTTCCTTGATCCATTTACCTTTCTTATCTGTCATCCCTGATCTCCTCATCCAATGACTAGATTTCTTTCCCTTTGCTCATTTTTTCCTCTTTTCCTTACTTCGACCCAGTAGCAGTCACTGTGTCTCCAGTGAAGTTCATTTTTTTCTCTTCTTCATTTATCTTCTCTTGATTCCATACCCAAGGGCCAACAGGCCCCCAACACTCACATGTGACTCATCCCAAGGAACTTCAGATCTGATCCTTCTGTTGTACCTTGACTTTGGACTGCGCAGTGCAGTCTTTTCTTTCTACTTTAATCCTTCTATCCATCCTTGTGCAGTCTGTCTTTTCTGTGTCTGGTACCCAATTTCAATTGCAACTGATACCTAAACCCTTTCCCTCTTGTTTTTACTAATATATGTGAGGCATCTGGTTGTCATAGTACAACTTCAGTCGACTCCCATTTACCAATCCTTCCTTCCATTCTCCCTTCAAAGTTTTCAGTTTCACATCTCCTCCTTTTGTAACATAGGCGATCTCATATGGTCCTAGCCAATGTGTTTTGAACTTCCCTGGGTGTATTGTAAACTTGTGTCATATATCAATACTAAATCGCCTTGCTTGAATGCCTTCTTCTTGATGTGCCTATCATGGTAAGCCTTCTCTTTGTCCTTCAGAACCTGCTGATGAAATCTTGCAATAAATATATCTTCTTCCAGTTCAACCAACTTTGAAAGCCTCTCTTGAACAACACTAGTATCATGCATGTCTGTAAATGCAACAATTCTTAAGATTGGCACTAGGTATTCCATTGGGACAACAACTTTGATACCATAGACTAGCTTAAAAGGGGTTTGCATGGTCAGTTTCTTGCAAGTGGTTCTATAGGACCAAATTACTACAGGTACTCTTAAATCCCAGTCATCCCTATTCACATTACAAATCTTCGCTAGTGTTGTCTCCAAGATTTTATTGAATGGTTTGACTGTTCCATTTGCCTGAGGATGATAAGGTGTTCTCTTCTGACGGTTGATGGTAAACTCCTCAGTCAATGCTTCAACTGTCTGGTTGATGAAGTATGTTCCTTGGTCACTCATAAGTATCTTGGGGCATCCAAACCTGGTTATTATGTCATCAAATATAACTCGCGCAGCTGTAGTTGCACTATAGTCCTTGACTTCTCTAGCTTCAACCCATCTGGTTAAGCATTTAGTTGTAGTAATGATATACCTTACTCCTGTGAGCCTCCCTGGTGGGTTGATAGGTCCCACAAAGTCAATGGCCCATTTCTCAAATGCTTGTAGGGTCATCCGTGGTGCTAACGACATTTCATATCTTCTGGATGGTATCCCAACTCTCTAGCACACATCACATTGTTATCTGCAATTTTGGTCATCATGATGATGTTATGATGATGGAAAATCAAGCTCTTCATTAAGAACACTTTCCTGAGAAAAGTTACATTTGTCTGCTTCCAGAAATCATGCTTTTAAGGGATGTTTGTAGGCTACCTATATATTTTCCTACGAGAATGCCTGATTCTCGAAGGATGCGTTAAGATAGGGTGTGAAGGGTTCACATTGTAATTAACTATCAGGGTGCGAACATGTTCCAAAGGAAAGAAAAATATAAAATCTCGAACCTTCTAGAAGGGAATCTTCTAGCAACATGAGTTCGTTTCGAATGGTTATTCAGGTGCTGGCATTCCAGATATCTTGGGATCATTTCCTATCCAAGTAACTAATCTATCTTCTCCTATATATTGAGGAGATTACTCATGGAAAGGGTTAAGAGGAATAAGCAGCAAGCTAGCAAGAGATTGATTGGAGAATTATTGAAAGCCTGTATGAAGGACTGATGCTACAACAGCTGGAGACACCAGCAAGGTCATCAAAAGTGGTTGATTTTCTTCATGCATGAGAAAGTGTGTGTGTCAGAGATAGGAGCCATCGAAAGGAGACCTAAGAAATCAAGGCTCAGGTTGTAAGTTTCACTTTCAATTAAATCAATACAGTAATATGTCCCTTTCCCATAGAGAAGATGTCACTTTATTACATAACTCCTTGATCATATGTATAGACTAGCTATTGAATATATTAATCTTCCTTTACTTCGATTGGTTTGTACTGTTGTGATCTAAACGACACAAGAGCATTGGAGAAAAGCTTGGAACAACAGAGACCTAAGGAGAGCGTTCATAAGGTATGCCCATAATCCTTATCTCTTAGTTCATTCAATAGACTAGATCTAGGGAAAGTGTATTATTCTGTCCCATTTTGCTCTAGATCCAGGTGGATCTAGGGAGATCGGTTTGTGTCCGCACTTACGGATATATCCAATAACACACATGCTCTAGAATAATCCTTAGCATATCTATGTAAGTTAGGCCACCAAAGGTCAGCTCACAAAACCTTCTATGCAGTTGTTTTCCCTACATAATGTCCTTCTACGATGCCTTCGTGATATTCTGCAAGGATCAGTGGGTGTTCTGCCTCCATAAAACATATTCTTAGTATCTCATCAAGTCCCATCTTGTATAGATGACCCACTCTCATTGAAAAGTCTGCAGCATGCACTAATAGCTATTTCTTCTGGGGAATTCTATACTCACTAGGTTCCATTCATGTTGACAGGAATTGGGATATTTCTGCGAAGTGGTCATTGATCTTTCTAATGGTGAGAAGTTGTGCATCTGACAGTGTATCCTCCAAACTGGTGGGTTCTTCTCCATGTTCCAACCTCGACAAGTGGTTAGGGCCCTTGTTCATTCTTCTTGTCTTAACTATGATCTCAAAATCATATTCTTGAAACAACAGAAGCCATTTGCATATTCTCCCCCCCAACACTGGCTTGTTGACCAGGTACTTCAGCGCGGAGTGATTTGTGAACATTTTAAATTGTCCTCCTAATAAGTAGTGGTGGAATATTTGTAGCGCATACACCATGGCCAATCCTTCTCTCTTTGTGGTGGTGTAGTTAATTTCTATTATGGATAACTTCCTACTAGCAAAGGCTAACAGGTGATCGATGTCTCTTGTTCCCAGTTGTGCTAACACATATCCCAATGCTATGGATGATGCATCAACATGCACATGAAACTCTTTGGTCTAATCTGGGGAAACCAGAATGGGTGCAGTAACCATCTTTTGTTTCAGTGTGTCGAAGCTCTGTTGGCATTCATCTATCCAACCAAACTGGTAGTCTTTCTTCAACACCTTCTCCATCGATGTTATGATTTGAGCATACCCTTTAATGAATTTCCTGTAATAGACAGTGTTTCCTAGCATAATGCGCAGTTGTTTAATTGAAGTCGGAGGTGGAAAATCAACTATAATTGCAATTTTAGATGGGTCAACCAACAATCCCGGCTTGCATACAATATGGCCTAATAACACTCCAAATGGTGAGAAGAATATGCACTTCTTAAAATTTAAAGCAATTTGACACTGCCTGCATTTATACAAAATTAGCCTTAGACATTCAATATGATTTTTCAACAAACTAAACACAGTCCAGTCATCAAAATAGGCTTCTAAAAATTTATGCAGAAATTCTTTGAACGCTTCAACCACCACCCTGGAAAAGATGGTTGGGGAATTCTTCAATCTGAATGGCATCACTGTATATTGGTATGATCCCCATTCTGTGGAAAACGTGGTCTTTTGGTGGTCCTCCTTAGCAAACTGGATCTGATGGTATCCGAAAAATCCATCTATAAAAGAATATACCTCCTGGTCTCCTACGTTGTCTAATACTTCGTCAATGAATGGTGTAGGGAAAGGGTCATGCATACAGACATCATTCGGTTTCCTAAGGTCTACATATATCTTGATCTCACATGTATTCTTGTATTCTACCACCATACGGCTGATCCACTTTGATTCTTCAACCGGTTCAATAATCCCTGCTTCCAGCATTCTGTCGAGCTCAATCTTCACTTTTTCCTTGTATTTCAGGTTTAATCTATAGGGTCTTTTCTTGACTGACTTTGCATCTGGTTTCAAAGGTATCCTCATCTCTCCCATAGGTCCTTTGATTCTCTTCATATCAGTGAACTTGGTGGGAAACAAGTCATGATATTCATGCAATAGCTCTGTAAGTTTTTCAATGGTAGCAACATCCCAATAATCTTCGACATTGGCAAGTTTCAATGTCTCCTCAGTTCTAATATTGACCTTTTTTATCTTGATTGGATGACCAATAAATGGTATGTTAGCTCCTTGTCCTTACACATCTCTTTGGCCTTCTATTTCAGTGATGTGTATCTTCCTAGGACCATCATCTTCATCGACATTGATGTTGTAGAAGCCCTGTAATTTCTGGAAAGGCGCAGTCCATTCGTCCTCTTCTTGTTCCATAGGGGGCTAGATGCCTCTTCGAATACTTTCAGACTCAAAATTTGTAGTGCTTGGTCTACTGAAGGTTATTCACTCTCAAATAGAAAGGTGGTGATAAAATTTTGAATCATACCTTCCCAATCTACAGTGACAAGGCGCAGCTCCGCTTGAAGGTACCAGTTGATAGGTGTGGTGTACAACGTGTTGATGAATTTGTGCACCCATTGCTCTTATGGATTATCACTCTAGGATTCTTCATAGCTTCGCACATGTTCCTTTGGGAAGCCTCGACCTGTGTACCTCACTTCGCATCTTTCTACTTGGGCTGACAACCGTGCTATCATCAAGGTTCGACATTGTACCCAGTCTGTAATATTTCTTTTATGCATCCCCCGCCATCTTGTTGGTGTAGATTTTAGGGCCTCATCCATTGCCAAAAGTCTTTGTTGCATTTGTATACTTTATTCAAAGTCAAACAAGAATTTCTCTAATGGATTCAAGCCATCAAAGGTGAGTAAGCTGCTCACTATTGTACCAATCCAACGAACTTCTCTGGTTAGCTTGACACACCTTCTTGTGGATACTTCATACATCTGATTTTTCCAATTTTCTAGTTCTTCTTATGAGTCTGATGAACATACACTGTCAATTAACCAGCTGAGATTCCCATTTGGATCTAAAGGTGAAATTACCCTTAGGATGTCTCTTTAAAATCTCATATGTCTCTTCTTCAAATAAAAAATAGTAGAGTTTTTGAATGCCCAATCAATTCCTAACAGCGTCGGGTAAGGGAAGTTGTCATCAACAATTTCAATGACCTCAAAATATGCAAAGGTCCTCAATCCATCGATGTCCATAGGGATGTTCTCCAGTAATCCAAATGGGTTGACAACTTGTTGATTAGCCATCCTAATCCTTATAGGAAAATAGAATAACTTTGGTTTTTCCATCAGTGCCCAAGTTTTCTTTATCATGACATTAACCTTCGACCCTAAGTCGAGGACCACATAGTCTATGTCATATTCTCCTATCTGAGAATTCAAGTGTAATTATTTGTTTGTCCTTCTCCTTTTCCCAATTTGGTGTACTGCCCTATTCAGCAAGGGGTCTATATTTCCTAGCTCATATTGCTTGATTAAATTTTGAAGTTCCCTTACAACGTTTTCATCCTCGATTATCCTAATACAAGTATATAGAAATTCCATGAGATTGATTACCTCTTTCCCCTCTCTCGGTGAAGCAGGTTGATTGAATACTGGTGGCATTCCATATTCTCTTACTTTTGGCCATGTTCTTGATGATGAGCCTTGATCTCTTCTAAATTCTTTCCTTGCATATTCAAATTTTCGTCTTTCTTTCTTGGCATCAAAATTTTTAGTCTTCTCCGCAACTTTTCTAACTCCTGAGTCTTTTGTAGTCTTTCCCTAAGTCACTCTATCGTCTCCTATAACATCACCTCCTCAAGTAATAACAATGAATCTAGGGTCTGCTCTGCAAGGTTCATCATATATCAATTTCACTTGTGGGTTCTGCTAAGGTCCTCATCTTTCTTGAAGCTTAGCCAACAACATAGGGAAATCTCCTATAACATGCTCAAAAGAATTTCAATAACTGCAAGTAGTACAAGGGTTCTAACAATCCCTTAGTAGATGTCCTGGCTATGCACAGTTATAACGAATTATCTGTCCTCGACCGAGGACCATTCCTCCTCCTCCTCCTCCTCCTCCGTATCCACTGCGAGGATTGAAGTTTCCTCTTCCTGGGGAGTTGTATTACGTAATGTTTCCTTCTTGCTGTACTTCACCTTGGATCTTGTATACATCTCTTGACCTTTCATGCATGAGTTCATAGGCCTTATAGTCTCTATCATCATGCCCTACTGACTTACAGAAGGTGCAATATAGGTTTGCAGGTGTCTGAACATACTTCTGCATGTAATAGAATTCACCAAGGCGATGTCGGTTTTTGCATACTTCGCACCAGGGAAATGTGACTTGCTTCAAGGGGATCAGAGCTCATGAGGCTAGATATTCATGAAATACAGGGAAGTATTCCTTATCATGGCCCTCTGATCTGAATCTGACACACCAGATATCTTCTCTTTTGTCCTTTCCCTTATCCTTTTTTATGTCGTCAACCTGTAAAGACAAACTGGTCATCTAGCTCAAGATCTGGCTCATACCTGAGCTGGATTCTCCCATAAGGGTTGATTCAAGCTTCATGGAAATCTCCAGCACCTCAGACTCTAAAGAAATTTTATGTTGCATCAAAGGAACTTTGATGTGTGGTAAGAACGCAACGATGAACCATTCTTTGTTCTATTCATATGGGATCTTTAAAGTTAATCGACCTGTTAAGGTATTGAATCTCTGATTGAATTCCCAAATAGGTTCTACAACCTTTTGTTTGATCTCCTTCAGCTCTGTAATACATTGTAACTCTTATTTGGGTTTCTTGAATTTTTCAATCAAGGCATTATTGATCTCATTCAATGGTTGGGGCTATGCAAGTCCTTGGACAAGATTCATGTACCATCTCAACGCACGATCTCTAAGAGTAGTGATGAACTGGGTTATTTTGACGGCCTCATCAGTGACATTATTAATATTCCATGCAACTTCACATAGGAACTGGTGTTCATATGGGTCTTCAGATCCATTCCCTCTAAAGATAGGGAACCTCATCTCATCCTCCATAGAGCTACTTGGGTTTCCTGTCTGAGTAGATGTTGAACTGCTAATAGTAAAACTCTCAGGACTCTGATGAATCTGATTGCCTAGTGTTGTTGAAACAATAGGAGGGTTAATGATACTTACTTCAACATCCTGCACAGTTCCTGATTGTTTTGGCTTGTCCTGGTGAAGTTATTCAGTTGCTCCTTCCTCTGGCCTAGAGGGTTCTGCACGTTCTTTGTCTGTTAGATCTGCCTCTTCCCCATTGTAGAAACCTTATTTTCTGTAGTTTTTCTTGAATAGGTTCTCAAGGTGAACCCCTCTGAGCACTCTCCCACTGTGCATATGTCCAGCTTCTATGTCGCTGTCGCTGTCTGAATTTTTGAACATTATCTTTTCTGGCTTCAACCAATCTACTATATCTTTAGAATGTTCTTCTCATGCAAGAGAATATTGATTCTTAACTTTAGAAAATGAAAAAATTTACCTCTGGGTCCTTTGAAAAGGTATCTCTTGGCGTGGCTATGCAATTCTACTCTGTCAATGACAAATTCAGTGATATACCCTCCAATGGTACTATCCAACCAATGATTTACTTCTATGGATACAACATTGTCGACTCTTTTAACCTTTTGGATCAATGTTGGCATCCAAACCATAGGGGGTCTAGACATGATCTTGAACTGGGT
>SNQJ01S0014296.1:35805-60840 GCA_010110895.2 Picea sitchensis
TGTCAAAGTCACATGAGACCCATGATGAGATAACCCTGTCAAGAAATAGATATCTTCAATATCTAAGGATAGTACGTGGGAACACACATGAAATACCCGTTGATCCACATCCCACATGTGGACCAGATACTCCAGTAGCCTTAGTTGGTCTCTCATGCCCTGGATTTTAACATTTTTCAGTAAACCGCATTGTCGGAGGGAATTCACAGTGCTTGGGTCATTCAAAGAATCATGTTCATCATATTCATGCTCCTTCTCCCTCCACTCCAACATTTTGACGATCAAATACCTACATTGGGACAATAAAAGGGAGTTAGCATCCTCATTTGCTGATTTGGGAAATTTCTATTGGCTAAAATGAATAAAGAATTTTTGGTTTTCGGCCATAGCAGGAAGATATTTTACACAGTGCGGGGTTTCTACAGGTGAGACATAGGGCGCTTATGGAAATCATTTATTTCCGCAGGTCCTAATACTGGTCACCTATGGCAACCCCCAGGGCACGCCTACTGACCAAAAATGTAAATCAAAAGGCCATTATTAACGAATGAAATTTAATTCGATGAAAAGAAAGAGGATGACGAGATTACCGTTTTGACGGAATTCATTTGATGAATGGTAACCCGTGCCTCCCATAATCGACAACCAAAGTCTGAGGTAAAAACAAAGTTTCTAGGCAAGTTTTGGACAACATGCAAATGAAATGGTAAAAAGAGATTTTACTCCTATTTATTTCACTTTTTACTTTTTCTTTTAATATTTTATATTATTTAAATGCATTTTATCCAAAACTTAAAGGTCTAATGGTCTCGTGAGTCTTTTTTTTTCTCGCAGATAGAAGAATTGGAATCCCGAACAATGAAATATGGATATTTTTCGTGATTTGTTTTTTATATTTTTGATGTACAAGTACTTTCTAGGGTTTTTTAGAAAAAACTCGAGCCTAGTCTTTGTTTGTTCTCGTGCTCAAAAATCGATGAGAATGCATCCGAGTATACTTTTTTCATCTTTTCATACTCGTCATGGTAAAAGAAAAATAAAAACCCATGGAATATCCTTTTATCTCTTTTCACGCTCCATAAAAATGAAAAGATTTCTGAGTGACTTTGTTCTTTTCACGCTCGTAAAAGTATTTGAATAAAACATTTGATGGGAGATAGTTTATCACTTTTTCGGTCCCGTCGAACTACTTTAGGAAAAATGAACTGGGAGAGTTTTCTTTTAAGTGTTTTTCAGACTCTCAAAACATGAAAACCCTCGAGTTTTCTATATTTGGACTCGCTAAACAAACATCGAAAGACCCATACAGGATCGAACCACTCGTTCTTAGGGTTCGTTAAACATACTCCGAGGGACTCATCTGAAGGACAAGATTACATCAACAAGCATATGTTATCCTCCTCAAGCTCGCGTAAAAATAAAGAGGTACTCACCGGAAATGGTTGGGGAAAATTTGGGAGAGAAATGTGTCTTTGTATTTGTGTTAGCAGTAGTAATAGTTGCTCCTGAACATGACACCCCCCTTCATCATTTGAATCCGGGTTGGGAAATCCATTTGTCTCTCGTCTGAATTTCTGTAAGTTCATATCTTAGGTTGTCTTTGAGTCAATGCTTCCAATACCATTTTTGTGTCATCCATATGTTCAAGAGAAGTCCAAACAATCCTTTTATCGAGTCGGCCATCTGCAATTTTCAATTCCTACCGTGTTGGCCTTCCCTGTGTCAGTTTAAAATCATTTTCATACTTTGATCTACCTTAAATCTGTTACTTATTTCATGTCATTGATGGGGGATACATCAAGGCCTACCTATGATGAGTGTTTTCCTATCGACTTCAACTCATCATCCAGGAACAAGACCTAGAAATAATTTAGTACCTTAGATTGTGCATACCTCAATGGCAAGTTATTCACTTTCGACAATGGGTTCACATCATTGGTCCCTGATCTGAAGATTCCCTCAAGTGTTCTACTTTAGCTCATTTATTCACATTCGTTGGATTGTACTAAGGTACCTTGGGAGTCATTGACATCAATGGTTATTTCCCTTGCACTTGTTAATGGTTTCCATCAATGATCGATAATCAAGTGGTTTCTACCATGTTCGACTCCAACACCTGTAATCACATGGTTATATTTGTATTTACGGATGACAAGATTGAAGACTCTTGATCTCCTCATTTTGGTACAGGTTGTGATGGATTATTTATGATTTGTATTGACACATAGATCCAGTTTGTATGTCTCGTGGATATGTCCTGATTTCAAGTTTGCTACCACATAGATCCATAGTGTATTCTTGGTGGTTATGTATCGTCTTGATGACATGGATCCACAGTGTATAATTGGTGGCCATGACTGACATTTATGATTCACATCACTTGTCGTCTGAGCATGGGAATGCCTACCTCAGAAATGGTATAATATTTTGCAGATGATTGATTGTTTGCAGGTTCTCGATTAGTGCTTTCCTTGTTCCCAACACATACAAGCATTTTACAAAGTATTTCGGCTCTCACGTGTTCCAACCTCATACTTTGGGGGGAATTTTGTTAAACATTATTTTTTTCACTCTAATGATAACTCTACAAGCATGTGTTCAGGCTCTCAAAACAATATTTTACATGAGGAAAATGACTGAGTTCTTCCCCTACAAGGCATATTTTTAGAATGACATCGGAGGCCAACAGTGGTACAAAGTGAGAAAATCCTTGATTTATGTAGGTTTCTCTATACCTGGATCGTGGGGTTTCCACAGGATATTATATAGGCAGGGTGCGATGACATTTGAAGCTAAGAAAAGGAATAAGTTCATGAAGTTTCTAGAAGGAGAATCTTCTATAATGTGAGGTGGCATCCATATGGTTGTGATCCTTATGACTTCTTTGATTTGGTGGGATCATCCTCATCCTTTTAACCACTTCACCTTCTCCTATATAATGATGGGTTTATCATGGAAAAGGTTAAGCAAGATTGAGCAAAGAATTGCTGAAAGAATAGGTTGAATACTGTGTGAAGGATCTCGTTACAATTGATGCTTGAGACCTACATTCATGCATCAAGATTTTGTGGACCATCTTCATACAAATTCAAATAAAGTGTATGTGTGTGTTGGAACAAAGGATCAATAAAAGGGAACTTGCGACATCAAGTAAATTTGGTTGTATCTTCCACTTTTACTTAAAATAATATGGTGACATGTTTCTTTCCCATAAAATAATTAGCATTTTATTACATGACTCCTTGATCACATGTCTAGGTTTTAATTGAATCTATTATTGTTTATTTCAATTTGGTTGGTTTGTTTCATTGCAGATCTAATCTCACAAGAGCACTGGAGTGAAGCAGGGACAACAAAGATACAAGGAAGAGATATCTAAAGGTATGTCGTCCATTCCTTCTTTGGTAGTAAATTCAATGATAGTAACTAAGGGAAAGCGTCACGTCCTATATTGTTTTGGTCTAGATCCAGGTGGATCTAGGGAGATTAGTTTATGTCCGCATTCACCATTTTATCCAATAACAATGGGGCATTTAGATTTTCGACCTAAGAAATGGGTCATGGGCTATATCCCTTCCAAGAGTTGGGTGACTTAAGGGGGGATACAAAGAACAACCAGACCTTGGCCTTCAACCCTTCACGGGTATCTCCCTGCCTTTTGGTGTAGGAACACTTGACTTCGAGGATTTGAAAGTTCCCTATGTGTCAACTTCTAATGTTTGAAAATGTGAGAACCCGATAATGGGGGATTATTTGGATGCCTACCCCCGAGATCCTACCTAAAGTAAAATAATTCTTTTGGCACCTCCCGTGGAGGAAAACTTAGTGAGCTTTTAGAAAAACTTAAGATGTGGTGGGTTGAGAGATTGGGGGTGTGAACCAATCTTGTTTGAATTAAGTGGGTGTGGATAATTTCCAAAAAGAAGTAGTGGGATGTTACAAAACTCCTTCGAAGAAAACCTACTTCAACCTCCACAATTCAAAATGGAAATTATGTGAGTAAGGAGTGAATTTGTGTGTGAGAAAGTGAAAAAGTGTGCTAAGTTTTTAATAAGCTAGGTGTGATATTGCAACATGTGGACTTCATGTGGTCCTTACAAATATGTGTTACCTAGCTTACTAAGTGTCATTGGTAAAACCTTGTGGAATTTTAAAATCCCTAAAGAACTAGCATGTGGACATATGGGTCCTTACAAATCCTTTAAACTCCTTAAATGTTGCTTATACTAAGAAATATTTGAAAAACTATCCTAAGTTTGCAACATGTGGGCATGTATGGGCCATTACAACTTTAAGATGATTTCAAAAAAGAAACTAAGAGTATCCCTAGGGGGGATTTTGTCCTCTCCTAAATATTTGTGTTAAGGGGAATGAAAAGTCCCTTTAATCACCTTTCTTATTCTTAATATCACTCTAGGGTGCGAGAGAAGAACATACTCAATGATCAAAGTTAATTTATGGTTCCAATGTAAGTGTTTTAATATGTGATAGCAATAATCTCAACTTAAATTTTACAAACCAAACAAGCCATCCATGTGGAAACCAAAGCAAAAGAGGAGAATAGTTGGTTCTATTCACCCCCTAAGTGTTTATGTTTAGCTAAAATTTCATATGTAAAAGGAGTCTAACTGGTGTGCATGTGCAATACAAATTGTATGAAAGAAAAAATATTAAGGCTAGGGGCCTTCAAATCATCACAAAACCCTTACAATTTTGAAAAACTGGATATGTGCGTGGGTTACAATTCTGATAGGTGTGCATAGGGAACACATTGCGCATAGAAAAGAATACTGTGGGGTGCATAGTGCACTGAGTGCATGCCTGTGTGAAGGAAAATCCACGCACTTCCTGATACGCGTCGGAGGGGAGATGTTTGAGTGAAATTCTCCTCCTCCAACCCAAAATTTTTCCTTTGATAGGTAAGACCAGGACAGTTTTCGTACCTACAAGACAAATTGATTAAAAATAAGTGATATCTAAGCTCACATAGGGTGGAATTTTATACCTTTTCCCCATTATGGTCACTAATCTGTTGTGTTGGTCTTATCACTTGGATGAAAAAAACAACAACACTTGCATGCCTAGCTAGGCTTGCTAAACAAGAAAAAAGTTCATGAGTGGGTTAAACAAGAAAAACACATGTAATAAAAAAAAAAAAAAAACTAAAACAACTAAGAAATAAAAGTTAGAATGCATGAGAAACATAAAACCATAAACAATCAACTAATGACTAAGATAATGCTACCAATGGACCAATAGATTAGTAGGAAAAACACTGTAGATAAAAAAGAGGACTTATGAGTCCACGCTTCCTCTTTGGGAGGGATCTTGAGTTCCCTAATGGAGATCTCTTCTTACAATGGAAGAAAAATGGNTAAGATAATGCTACCAATGGACCAATAGATTAGTAGGAAAAACACTGTAGATAAAAAAGAGGACTTATGAGTCCACGCTTCCTCTTTGGGAGGGATCTTGAGTTCCCTAATGGAGATCTCTTCTTACAATGGAAGAAAAATGGCAAATGGTGAATGCAATCAATGCCTATTCCCTCAAGAGGTGAGTGGAATGGTGTTGGCCCTTGGTCAGGTATTAAGGAAGAAAGCGAAGATTAAGGAAGAAGAAAGACAAAGTATGAAGTGCGTGGAAGGAACAAAAACTGAGGAAGGCTCAAAGTGGTTAAAGAGGAATAAAAGAAGGAGTGAAGTAAAGGAAATAAAGTCATTGAAAGAGAAGATAAAGGAAGAGAAAGAAGCGAGGAAGATAGATTGTGGACAAGTCAGTAAGAGAAAGAAAACACTAATGGATTCTTTGGAGCATCTCACAGAAAAAATAGAAGAATAGGTCAATGAAGTCCTTAAAATGTGGGTTATGTGAACCTAGGTTTTTGGAACCTAGGTTTTTGGCACCTAGACTTCAGTCTAGGGTTTCTAAGAGTCATGGAATGACAAATAGAGGTATATAAGAATTGAGAAGGAAGTATGGAGAGATTGATATGTAAAAGTGTTATGTATTAGAGCATTATTTTATTTTGGATCTTCAGTTGGGTGCGAAGATCGACAATGCAGTTGGGTGTGCAGGGTTGGGGGATAAAGAGAAAAGAGAGAATGATCTGCAGCTGAGTGTGCAGATAGAATTGTGTATTTTCCCATACTTTATCAATAAACACAGTTATGTGGTTGTATCCCTAGGGAGAGGTTGAACCACATAAAATCTCTTTGTTCTATGTGATTGATGTTGTGTTATTTTTTATATTTTATACCGTGATTGCATTGTTATTTCCCCTACTGAAGATAAGAAGATATAACTAACTTCGCGAAGTTAAGAATAATATTGTTAAGAATATCTAAGTTACCTTGCATTGCTATTCTGGATTCATATTACACTTCCTCTGGTTGTAGGAACCTGTGTCCTACAACCCCCCTATTGCTACTTCAGGTGCATATTCATCTCCTTCACAGGTGTTGCTGAAAGAGCCAGTAGCTAGGGTTTGTTGGTGCGTTGTTAAAGTTGAACCCTGGGTCTGCCCTTGTGCCGACACATGGCTCCATTGTCGGGACCAGGATATTCTTAATGGAATTTCAAGGTGGTTTCCATCAAATACAAATATTCAAAAGTGGATAGAAGAACAAGAAAGGGACTTCATTGAAGCTCAGAATAAGAAACCTAGCATTAGTACAAAAGACTGGTTGGGAAGGTATATCCTTACTGACATGCACAATATTTTATTTGCAAGAGTTCATAAGGAGTTGTATGAGTGGTTAACCATAGTAGCAGACACTCAGTTTGAAATCAGATCTAGACCACCTGTGGTTTGGACAATGACGTTGATTAAGAAAGTCAAGAGACTCGGTAATTCTATGTCTAGAGCAGTAGATCTTTGGTTCGATTGCACTATTGGAGGGTACATTACTGAATTTTCTGTTGATAGAGTGGAATCATACAGTCAAGCATAGATGTATTTCTTCAAGGGACATAGAGGAATGTTTCTACACTTTTTGACACTGAAGATTAAGATGCTATTGCATGAGAAGAATATCCAAAAGATAGAAAAATCAGTTGGATTTTAAATCTAATGTTAAAAAATTCAGACAACGATGGTGACGCAGAGGCTAGAGACACGTGCAGTGGGAGATCATTCATAAAGGTTCCTCTTCCAAGCATATTTAAGTAGAGTTATGGTCCATTGGCACAAGACGAATATTTCTAAAGTGGAGAAGAAGCAAAGCGATCAGACGAAGAATATTCAAAGTTCGCAAGGGAAGAGGAAGTAAAGACTGAGGAACTTCGCCAAGAAGAACCAAAAACATCAGGGACTGTGACTACTTTCAAAGTAAGTATTACTACTCCTCCTATTGTTTTAGAAGCAGTAAGTAACCAGAGTATCCAGAGTAATCAGAGCACTCAAAGAACTGTTACAATTTGTTTAGTACATACTGATTTGAGAAACCAAAGAAAATCCATGGCAGATGAAATGAGGTTACCTATTTTAAGAGGAGATGGATCTGAGGATCCTGACCGGCATCAATTCTTATGAAACGATGTATGGAGCATTAAACAAGTCATTGAGGAAGCTATTAAGAGAGCTCAGTTTAGTACTACCTTGCGAGATTGTGCATTGAGACGGTACATGAATTTTGTTACAGGATTTGTACAGCCTAAACTATTGAATGAAATCAAGACTGTGTTAAGTGCAGAGTTCAAGAATCCTAAGTTGGAGTCGTAGTGTTAGATCATGTTGTCATTGATTCCAAAGGATTGATGTCAAAGAAACAATGTCTTGTCATAGTATATTGATGTAGTGATTGATGGATCATGTATTGACCTTGATGTCAATGGATTGATGTCAAGAGGAGTCACATTCAAATCCATAGATGAATATGGATCAATGAGTTGTCATTGACATATGATGCATAGTTGGATTGATGTAAATATGATTCATTTTCTTGTCATGGTTGTACAAATGGATGAACTCCAAAGTGGTCCCCTTATGGTGAAATCCCTCATGGGAAGACGCTTTGGGGTTGAGTTATCCTAGTACTATGGTTAGATAACCCATGCTTAATTGTGGAATAATGAGATGAAGATCAGTGAATTTGTCAGTGAAACTATCCTAGATGGATAGTTCTTGTCAAGCTATTTATGGTGGTATGAGGAACGTCACATAACTCCTCATAGTCTGAGAGTTATGGCCTTACAAAGTTGGAGGACCCTCATATGTTGGCTTGAATCCCCAAAAGGTCAAATAAGTCAAAGTGCTTGCAAATAAGAGATTATTTAAATAATAAAGTGAAGTGACGAAATCAAAGATGATTATTCAAATAATAAAGTGAGGTGACAAAGTCAAGAAGGATTATTTAAAAAATAAAGTGACAAAGTCAATGAGGATTATTTAAATATTAAATTTAAGTGACAAAATCAAAGAGGATTATTTAAATAATAAAGTGAAGTGACAAAGTCAAGGAGGATTATTTAAATAATAAAGTGAAGTGACAAAATCAAAGAGGATTATTTAAATAATAAAGTGAAGTTACAAAGTCAAGGAGGATTATTTAAATAATAAAGTGACAAAGTAAAAAATGATTATTTAAATATTAAAGTTAAGTGACAAAACCAAAGACGATTATTTAACTAATAAAGTGAAGTGACAAAGTCAATGAGGATTATTTAAATAACAAAGTAAAAGGAGAACTTTCTAATTATGGAAAGTGGTTATAAGAAGGTTAACCCTAAAATGAGRAAAATGGGTTAAATGGTCAAGTGGCTATTGGATACATGGACAGATGGAAAATTGGGCAAAGTTGGACATAGGTGATTATGTGGATAAAGTGGCTATGTGGAAAAACTGGCCTAGATTATGCTTCTAAGCAATCTACTTGGAGAGTATAAATAAGAAGCAAAGGTCTCTTACGAAAATCATCTCTTGAGCATAGCTTGAAGATAATATCAAGGGGATGAAGGAATGTAGAGTGCATACAATTGGATGAAGTCATGGAGAATTGAGTGTGAGTTGATTCCAGGTTCTTGAATTCTGAAGCAAGCTCCAGAGCTGCATTCCATGGGCTCAGATCTGCCATAGAAACTCTGGTATAGTTACATAGTTGTCTTGATGGATATTCTTGCTTATTGTATGGTGAATGATTAAGTCATTCTTGGTATGGCTATTGTGATATGGTTATGTTGGTTGATTGATAGAGTGAGAAACACTCTTATGATTTGGTACTGATATGATTGCCATAGTATACTGGTTGTTTATGCATGACTAAGTAGCATTCATATTGTATGGTTGAGGAGCATGAGTAAGATATGGGAGAGCATAGATGTTTTGTGATTGGTTATGGTTCAGATAGGACAATGAAAGAAAGACATAGATGTGACTGAAGGATGCAAAGGATATGCGTTTTTCATAAAGAGAAAACCCTAAGGCATATGTAGGTTGTAGTACATACGTGTGCTACACTACTGACAGGTTGTGTACCTACTGACAGATTGGTATTTGTTGAGGATTGATTCAGTTGGTGCTGAGTTGCGTAAGCTAATTCTTGCATTGTAAAGTTGGTACTCTTGTGGAGTTGTAACTCTATTCAGTTGTTGTTGATAACCCAAGGATTGTAGTCCATAATAAAAAAATAATTGTACATACATCTTGTGTTCTCTATGTTGCTTGCGGTGATGACTTATTGATGATATATGTTGTTGGTATATGTTGTTGATATATGTTCACATTTAACTGGTTATGAATGACAATAATAAGTGATGAGTAAATGGTGATTGCTAACTAAGAATTTTTATGAAGGGAGTTGAAAAAGAGCCCTACATTGATTCACCCCCCCTCGTAGTGTGGTCGGTGTTTCCAACAATTGCTATTAGAGAGAGCCTTCACTATAAGACTTAACAAGCTTGGAGGAGAGCCATGGACACACAAATGGATGATGAATTTCCAGTCCTTGATGAGGAAAAGTATTCTACATGGAGAATGGAAATGAAGGTGCATTTTAAGGAAATAGGAGCCAGTGTTTGGAAAATAGCTATTGGTGTATCAGTTCCTTTGAATAACAAGCCAAATTTTGTAGCTCAAAGGGAAGAAAATAAGAATGATGCATTGGCTCTCAAGACCATTCTTAGTGGACTCTCAAGTTCTATCAAAGAGAGCATGGGAAAATTCACTTTCGCCAAGGATATATGGCTAAAGATCGAGGAGACATACCAAAGCAAGAAGGAAGACACTAAAGACAACTCCATCAAGATCAATGAAGGTAAAGAATCTCAAAAAATCCCTGATTGCAATATTTCAAAATGTGATGATGTTGAATATTTCTCTACAAGTGAAGAAGAGAATCTAGAGATAGTATGTGTAGAATTGGATAATAGTTATGCCATGGAAGAAGTAGAATAAGAACTATCAGAGATTAAAAGGAAAGTATAATGGGGTCTATTTGAATACAACTATGACCATTGTTACATAGAATATATCTATCTTTCTAAGAACACTAAAAGGTTTCTTAAAAAGAATCAAAGGAATATATTGAAGTTAAAGGAAATGATCAAGGAAAAATAAGAAAGTGAAAAGGCTCAATCAAAAAAAAGATACGAAGATATCAAAAGACTAAAGAATGAAATAGAAAAGAATAATAAGTTAGATGATGATATTAGGAAAAGTCTTGAAGTTAATGTCCATCTCAAGACCCAAATTGAAAAGGCCAAAAGGGTAGAGGAATTACTAAGGAATCAAGTAAATGAAAAGAAAGAGTCATGTCATAAGTTGGAAGTTGAAGTTGTTGATCTTAGAAAGAAAGTAGAGAATTCAAAAAAATTCTTGAATAGCTCAACAATATTGAATGAGATCTTGGATAGTCAAAGATCACCAAATAATAAATCAGGTCTTGGATACAAGAATGAAGCTACACATGTTGAAGCAAGCACTTCAAAGAAGCATGAGGTAAGTCCCTCACTCTCAAAGGATGGAAATAATGTTGCAAGTCAATCATATACACAAGGCAAGGAATGTTTAAAAAGAACAAATCAAGGAAGACATTAAGAAGCCATCATTACATCTCAAAACAAATTCAAGACACCTTCAAGATCGACACCAAAGAAAAGGTATGGAAACGTTTTTCATGGTCAATGTTACTCATGTAATGAATATGGTCATAAAGATTTGGAATGTAGATATTATGCAAGGAAATATAGTGAAATATTTAATAACACCCTAAGGTGTTGGGGATGTAATCAAGTAGGACATATTGATGCTCATTGTCACACCATGAGATGCTACAACTGTAGTGGATTTGGCAACAAAACCCAGGATTGCTGGAACACAAGAAGAAATTCCATGATGAGGACTTCATATAGCATGACTAGAAGAAGGCATGAAGTTAGGAAGAAAGACATTTTTGAAAATATGGAATCTCAAAGATCAAGTTCTGAGAAGTTGGGACAACTTCAGAAGTGAGTGAAGAAAACTAAACAATCAGAACAGAATGGCAGCCTTAAAGGAATATCAAGTTTTTCATCTTCATAAGGATACACAGGTTACAGTGGTAACAATCACGTACATATGCAAGCTGACCTATGAATAAGTCATGTACATACGCGAATTTTGTTTGCAACAGACTCCATATCTATGGTAAAAAGACTTGGGAAAAGGGCTATGCATATGAGTTGGAGCATGGTATGATGGTATAACTCTATGTTGCAGGGTATGACATGGTTTGTTACAGGGTCTGACATGTTTGTTTCATTTTTTCATGATTACATGTTGTCATACATAATTTTTGTATGTATGGTGGTGATATATGGTTGAGTGTTGAAAGAATATCTTAGATGCATGATTGGTACACTTTTGGTACATTGCTAGAGGAACCTACTAGAAGTATGATTGGCACACATTTTATGGTGGATATGGCATACATGCATGAGGACACATATTGACTATAGTTCATCTTGTTATGGTATTGGTGCATGGTTGATGCACTTGCTTGGTACAAGTGGTGATACATGTTTGGTGCACTTGTTGATGTATGGCTGATATACTTGACACACTTCATTGATTAAGATACATAATTGTGGAACTTGGTTCTTGGTGAGTGATATGACACTTGTTTGTGGCACATGGTTGGAATGTTGGTAGATGCATATGGTTGATACACTCCATTGATGATATCTTATGGCATATTCTATGATATTAGTGTACATGGTATATGTACATGGGGGTTGTGCATGGTTGGAACACAATATGGCACATGATGTACTTGGTTGATGTTTTTTTCATGATTCTCCATTTCATTGTTGGCATATCTTTTGCTTCATGATGTATGGTATGACACAAGTTTGATGCATGGACAGGTCCAAGGATATTCCTAAAAAAAGAGGTTGATATATGTTTTGGTTGAGTTGTAGCATTTGTAGCAAATGCATATTGCAGTGGTGGCATATTGTTCATATTGCAGAGAAGATAGGGGGAGACATACCCATAGGGGGAGTCATTATTCTTCCCGTGATTCCAGGAGGAGAGATTTATCACATGCAAAGATAAATACTTGAAAAAGAGACCTATGCTTGGAGAAAAATCACAGAGGCATAGTTCCAGGGAAGCGATGGTCACTGGGGGAGAAAAAGCACAGAGGCATAGTTCCAGGGAAGAGATGGTCACTAGGGGAGCATGAGCTATATATCTTCATAATTTCATCATATTCATATCCCTTGTTCAAAAGGGGAGAGATTATTCAGAGGAATATCAAATGCACTCAGACAGGCGGAGTATCCCCAAGGAGAGTTTAGGCAGGGGGAACATCCCCAAGGGGAGAATTACCCTTTGCCATTGATGTCAAAGGGAGAGAGATAGTCACATTGATGTGATTCAGATGCCTATTAATGTAGAGCAATGACTTGTCTACATGCTGACATCAATGTTGGTATTTCCATCAATGCCAAAGTGGGAGATTGTTGGATCATGTTGTCATTCATGCTAAAGGATTGATGTCAAAGGAACAATGTATTTTCATAGTATATTTATGTAGTGATTGATGGATCATGTATTGACCTTGATGTCGATGGATTGATGTCAAGGGGAGTCATATTTGAATGTGTTGATGTTTTGAAAACATTGGGAAGACATTCTGTAAAGATAATAATTAATAATATAATTATTATTGATTATTAAATATAGTATATAATAAGTAAATGATAATAATAAATAGTTATTTGTTATTCAAGGGACACATCCTTTTATGGATGGTCACCTTATGTTCCATATATATGGAACACTCATCGTTGTAATAATATGCCAATCATATATCATATAAGGAAAACCAACATGGTATCAGAGTTGGACTGGGATTGACTCCTTCACAAGAGGGCCCAGGAAAATGAGAGTAGAGTGAAATGTTGGAACTGTTAAATTTATGGTGGACAAGAATGTACTCCATATTTTCTTCTACCTATATTTATGCAGAGAATCCCAAGCCACTGTAATGTATTCTGTGTATATGGTTCAAAGGATTTTGTTCAATTTTGTTTTGTTATTTAAAGTTGGGTAGATTTTTTCTTTCTTGTTGGGCAATGCAACTTATGCAGACAATTACAAGGAAACACAAACTCGTGCATTACACAATATGTAATTGAAGAAGCCCATTTTTTTTTCAGAATTGTTTCCTTCTCATTGAGGAAGTCCATTTAATTTTCGTGTTTTACTTACGCAATGATGGGATCCTGGATGGCAGACATAGATGCATTCCAAACAATGAACGACTCTGCTGAGATGTGTTTAACTGAATCAATGTGGAAGGCGATTCAAACACACATGCCATTCTGTGCTTGCGTGGTTATCTCATCTTCTTATCCATCACTTCACTGATAGAAATATAACATTTTTTAAAAAGTTGTTGTTTTCCAAGAGAACACCCTAAGGATCACAATGTTTAATGCTTCCTTTAGTTTATAAGGTTTCGAGTTGTGAAAGGGTTAAAAGCATGGGAAATCTTAGTCCTGAAAGGGTTAAAAGGATTGGCAACAATGACAATAAGAAATATGTTGTATTGGTGGGATGTAATTATCCCAATACTCAAAATGAACTTCATGGATGTGTGAATGACGTTATGAGGATGCAACACATCCTTATTCATAGCTTCCKCTTTGACAAAGAAAATATTAATCTCTTTATGGACAAAGATGAGTCATTTAAAATCCCACTAGATAAAATATTTGGATGACTCTAGTTAAAGACCTTCCAACATGATATCAAGGAGATACATTGCCAGACATGATGCTTGGAGACAAGAAGTCTCTAGGAGAAATGTACCTCCCAGGATGGGACCATGCCAGATAACAGAGATAGTTCCAATGATTCTGGATACAGTGAGTCAAGATTGATTGTATCACAACTATGGTAGATCCAATAGAGGAGGAAAACAAATTATCAGACTTAAAGGGAGCAGGTGTAGTAGTCTGAATACATGAGTTGAGCCATGAGATGTTGATGAAGTAGGCATGGAAGCAATCCTAGTATATGTAGAATCACTCCCACAGAGTGAGGTGTTACTACATCCAGAGGGAGCAAAGATTGAGTTACCTCCATAGAAGGAGGAAGAGCTAACTTCAGTGTTACAGGGAGAAGAGACAGAGGAGTCACCTCCAACTCCAGAGGGAGTGTTGATGTTTTTCAGCTTCCTGAGACATTGGTTCCATAATGGAACCTTGATATATCAGGTATGGTCCAAGATGACTTATCATGATCAACATTTACCTATGTTTATGTGTGCAGATGCATTAATGACTGCAGTGTATGTTCAGAACATAATTCCTCATAAGCCTTTAAGGAACATGAATCCCAAGGATGCCTTCACCGGAGTGAAGCTTGAGGTTGCACACTTCAGGATGTTTGGGTGTTAAAATACAGATTCATGTACCCAAGGAGAAAAGGACCAAGCTAGACCCTTCACTAAGAAAGGGTACATTTGTGGGGTACAATGAGTCTTCGAAGGAATACCAGATCTACATCCATGGTCAGAGACAGATTGAGGTGAGCATAGATGTTACCTTTGAGGAGGAGGTAGCCTTCATGAGATCTAGGGGATCTGACATGGATATTGATAGTGAGAAACAAGAAGAGATGGTTTCTTCTCTCCCTCCAATTGATGTTCTTAGAAATATTTTAGTAGGTGAGAAGAGACCTACATGGACTCGTCAGACTCTGTAGGAGGAAAAAATACATGTAGATCCTCATGGTACCTTTTGAGAGAGAAAGATACCTCAAAGATATCCATGCTATGTCGCAACTATGAGCCACATCATTGATTCTGAGATTTCATGTTATGAGGAGGCATCTAGTATGGAGAGATGCCATGATGGAGGAGTATCAGTCCATCATGAATAATTATGTGTGGTATATTGTTATGAGACCTAAAAGGAAGTTTGTAGTGACTTCCAAATGGATCTATAAGATCAAGCATACAACTTACAGAAGCATCGAGAAGAACAAAGAAATTTTGGTTGCTAGAGGATTCTCTCAGGTGGAGGGAATAGATTATGATGAGACATTTGATCATGTTGCTCGATACACTTCTATTTGAATGATTATTTCCCTGGTAGAATCCATAGGTTGGAAACTACATCAGATGGATGTGAAGAAAACCTTTCTCAATGGAGAGATTGGGGAAGAAATATACATCGAGTAGCCTGATGGTTTCATCATACATGAGAAGGAGTCTCACGTGTGTAGGTTGAACAAGGCCTTGTATCAAGTCAAGAAGGCACCTCGATCTTGGTATGCAAGGATAGATGGACACCTTATGAGTTTGGGCTTCAAAAAAAGTGTTGTTGATCCCAACCTGTACTACAAAATTGTTAATGGTGAGGCCCTAATTTTGGTCCTCTACGTTAATGATTTATTCCTCATAGGTACATAGAGCTTTATTTTTGAATTCAAGTATGTGTTGGCCTCTGAGTTCGAGATGAAGGACCTTGGTATGATTCAATACTTCTTAGGGCTAGCGGTGTGGCAGAGAACTGATGAGATCTTCCCAAGTTAGGGGAAGTACATAGTTGAGTTATTGAAGAAGTTTGAGATACTAAACTTCAAGCCCGTGGTTATACCAATGATGACGAATCTAAAGAAACTAAGTGTGTCTTCTTTTGATTTGGACGAAATTGATCTGACTCTGTACAGACAACTGATTGGATAATTGATGTATCTAGTTAACACCAGACCAAATATTTTCTATGCAGTGAGTACACTTAGCCAGTTTATAAGTCAACTGATATAGATAGACTAGATTATTGTGAAACATGTGTTGAGATACTTGTGAGGCATAGTTTGACATGGTTTGAGATATACTTCCAATATTTATATGATATGGCAGGAATATATTGACTCTGATTAGGCAGGGAGCATAGTGGACAGAAAGAGCACCTTCAGGTGTTGATTTACTTTGGGATCTTTCATGTTTTTCAGGTATACTAGGAAATGCAATTCTGTGGCGTTGAGCACAACATAAGAATAATACATTGCATTAAGTATGACAGTCTGTGAAGTAGTGTGGCTTCACAAGATCCTTGCAGATCTATCCAAACATGTGCTAGATTCCACCATTATTCATTATGGTAACCAAAGTTGTGTTAAGATCTCTGATAATACAATGTTTCATGACAAATAGAACCACATTGAGATCAAGTACCATTTCATTCGAGACATGGTGCAAAGGAAGGAAGTATTGGTGCAGTACCTTCCTATAGATGAGTAGCTTGATGATGTTCTTACCAAACCAGTATGAAGTTTAAGTACTTCCGTGACAGACTTGGTGTGGCAGAGAATGCCTCCCTCGCTGAGAGGGAGTGTTGATGTTTGCATATTCATGAGACATTCTTCAGATCGTAATCCTATGTGACTGAGTTGATTTGATCTGTGATGACACTTATCCAAGAAGGGATAAGTGGGGAATCTATCTGAGAAGGGATAAGTGTGGTTGGGCTTATAACCCAACGTCCCATGTGGAGAGAACGTGAGGACATGTCAAGGGAGCTGACCCTTGACGTCGTACACTATGGGAGTTGACCCTAGTGTTTCTAGAGGGTGTAGCCTCTAGAAGTCCACATGGAGTGCCATGTGTGACAAACTTTCTCTAGATCGTACTCCTCTATGAATTGAATTGAGTTGATCTATGAGGACACTTATTCGAGAAGGGATAAGTGGAACACTTATTCGAGAAGGAATAAGTGTAGTTGGGATTATAACCCAACGTTCCATGTGGAGAGCACATGAGGACATTTCAAGGGAGTTGATCCTTGACATCATACACTATGGGAGTTGACCCTAGTGTTTCTAGAGGGTTTAGCTTCTAGAAGTCCACATGGAGTGCCAAGTGTGACAAACTTTCTCCAGATCGTACTCCTCTGTGAATTGAGCTGAGTTGATCTGTGAGGACACTTATCTGAGAAGGGATAAGTGGAACACTTATTTGAGAATGAATAAGTAAGTTTGGTCTTATATCCCATCGTCCCATGTTCAGAGAACATGAAGACATGTCAAGGGAGTTGACCCTTGAAGTCTCACACTATGGGGAGTTGACCCTAAGTGTTCCTAGAGGGAGTAGCCTCTAGAAGTCCAGCTAGGAGTGACATATGTGACAAATATTTTACTACTATGGTGGTTTTGTAGCACTGGAAGAGACTACATGTCTATGGACAATAGTTGTGTACTACTATGGAAAGATACCTCCCTATCTAAGAGGGAGTGTTGATGTTTCATCATCAGGCATAACTTCTCCTACATTGGGCTGCAGACCAAGGAAGATAGGATACATTTATCACAAAGGTGCACTTATGATAAATGGGCCCAGACATAGTCCTTCCTTGATCATGAGAAGAAATAATATGTACTCAAGCTGCTCGAAGTGCTTTCCACGTGTCAGTTAGCATCAAGCCAACATTCACTCATAGGTGTGTGCCTGTGGTGAAAGATATTGGTATAGTCTTTTTCATATTCATGGTGATTTGACAAGGAATGATGAAGACTCAATATGTTATATGTTATTATGTGTGGACCCAAAGTGAGCCTAAATTAATTGGCTCAGAGGGAGAGTCACAGAAGGATTTTCTCCTCGGTTCAGTTGGGAGAGAGATGTCTCCCAAGACTGACAGACAAGTGTCATGAGTCTAGGGTGAAGTTTGTATACTTCAAAGACAAGAGTGGCATGTTACAGAATGTCTCTCTCATTGAGAGGGAGTGTTTATGTTTGGACAACATTAGGAAGACATTCTCTAATGATAATAATTAATAATATAATTATTATTGATTATTAAATATAGTATATAATAAGTAAATTATAATAATAAATAGTTATTGATTATTCAAGGGACGCATCCTTTCATGGATGGTCACCTTATGTTCCATATATATGGAACACTCATCATTGTAATAATATATTGATCATATCTCATATAAGGAAAACCAACATAATGCATAGATGAAGATGGATCAATGTGTTTTCATTGATATATCATGCATAGTTGGATTGATGTAAAGATGAATCTTTATTATATTTTCATGGTTGTACAAATGGATGAACTCCAAAGTGGTCCCCTTATGGTGAAATCCATTATGGGAATATGCTTTGCAATGAACTCCAAAGTGGTTATTGTATTTTCATGGTTGTACAAATGTATGAACTCCAAAGTGGTCCCCTTATGGTGAAATCGCTCATGAGAAGATTCTTTGCATTGAACTCCAAAGTGGTCCCCTTATGGTGAAATCTCTCACGAGAAGATTCTTTGTGTTGAACTCCAAAGTGGTCCCCTTATGGTGAAATCCCTCACGGGAAGACACTTTGCGGTTGACTTATCCTAGTAGTATGGTTAGAGAACCCATTCTTAATTGTGGAATAATGAGATGAAGATCAATGAATTTGTTAGTGAAACTATCCTAGATGGATAGTTCTTGTCAAGCCATTTCTGGTGGTATGTGGAACGTCACATAACTCCTCACGGTTTGAGAGTTATGGCCTTACGAAGTTGGAGGACCCTCATATGTTGGCTTGAAACCCCAAAAGATCAGAGAAGTCAAAGTGCTTGCAAAGAAGAGATTATTTAAATAATAAAGTGAAGTGACAAAATCAAAGAGGATTATTTAAATAATAAAGTGAAGTGACAAAGTCAAGGAGGATTATTTAAATAATAAAGTGACAAAGTCAAGGAGGATTATTTAAATATTAAAGTGAAGTGACAAAATCCAAGAGGATTATTTAAATAATAAAGTGAAGTGACAAATTCAAGGAGGATTATTTAAATAATAAAGTGAAGTGACAAAATCAATGAGGATTATTTAAATAATAAAGTGAAGTGACAAAGTCAAGGAGTATTATTTAAATAATAAAGTGACAAAGTCAAAAAGGATTATTTAAATATTAAAGTGAAGTGACAAAATCAAACAGGATTATTTAAATAATAAAGTGAAGTGACAAAGTCAAGGATTATTTAAATAATAAAGTAAATGGATAACTTTCTAATTATGGAAAGTGGTTATAAGAAGGTTAACCCTAAAATGAGGAAAATGGGTTAAGTGGTCAAGTGACTATTGGATACATGGACAAGTGGAAAATTGGGCAAAGTTGGACATAGTTGACTATGTCGACAAAGTGGCCTAGAATATCCTTCTAAGGAAGACACTTCGAGAGTATACATAAGAAGCATAGGTCTCCTGTGAAAATCATCTCTTGAGCATAGCTTGAAGAGCATAGAAAGGGGATGAAGGAAGGTAGAGTTCGTATAGTTGGATGAAGTCATGGAGACTTGAGTGTGAGTTGATGCTAGGTTCTTGAAGTCTGAATCAAGTTCTAGATTTGCATTCCATGGGCTCAGATCTACCATAGAAACTATGGTATGGTTACATAGTTGTCTTGATGGTTATTCTTTCTTATTGTATGGTGAATGCTTAAAGAATTCTTGGTATGGTTATTGTGATATGGTTATGTTGGTTGATTGATAGAGTGAGCAACACTCCTATGATTTGGTACTGATATGATTGCCATAGTATACTGGTTTCTTATACATGACTAAGTAACATTCATATTGTATGGTTGAGGAGCATGGGTAAGATGTGGGAGAGAATATATGTGTTTTGATTAGTTATGGTTCAGATGGGAACATGATAGACAGAAGTAGATGTGACTGAAGGATGCAAAGAATCTGAGTTTTTAATAGAGAGAAAACCCTAAGGCATACAGAGGTTGTAGTACATACACATGATGCACTACTGACAGGTCGTGTACTTGTTGACAGATTGGTATCTGTTGAGGATTGATTCCTCTTCTCAGTTGGTGATGAGCTATGTAATTTGAGTCATGCATTGTAAAGATTTTGTTCTTGTCGAGTTATAACTCTATTTCGTTGTTGCTGATAACCCAAGGATTGTAGTTTGTAATAAAAAGAGAATTGTACACACATCTTGTGTTCTTTGTGTTCCTTGTGGTGATGACTTATTTATGATATATGTTGTTGATATATGTTCACATTTAACTGGTTATGAATGACAGTAATAAGTGATGAGTAAATGGTGATTTCTAACTAAGAATTTTTATGAAGGGAGTTGAAAAAGATCCCTACAATGATTCACCCCCCCTCTAAGTCTGTTGAGTGTGTCCAAGTAGTTTAGTACATACTCAGTTGAGAAACCAAGGAAAATGCATGGCAGATGAAATGAGGTTACCTATTTTCAGAGGAGATGGATATGAGGATCCTAACCAACACTGGTTCTTATGCGAAGATGTATGGAGCAATAAGAAAGCCATCGATGAAGTTGTTAAGAGAGATTAGCTTAGTACTACCTTGAGGGATCATTCATTGAGTTGGTACATGAAAGTTTTTACAAGATCTGTATAGCCTAAACCGTTGAATGACTTCAAGCCTCTGTTAAGTGCAGAGTTCAAGAATCCTAAGTCAGAGTCGCAGTGCATTACAGAGTTGAAGGAAATCAACTAGAAGGTGACTGGCCTATTTGGGA
Source organism: Picea sitchensis (assembly GCA_010110895.2). Classification (NCBI taxonomy): domain Eukaryota; kingdom Viridiplantae; phylum Streptophyta; class Pinopsida; order Pinales; family Pinaceae; genus Picea; species Picea sitchensis. The sequence goes on from SNQJ01S0014296.1 coordinate 56,795, forward strand.
GTTTGATCAGAGGTTTAAGACCTTGACATGCCATTTAAGTTTTTCATATTCCCAATGAAAAACATAAGGAATGGTTCATCGTTGACATCCTTCCACACATTAGATTTCCTCTGATGCAACAGAAGGTCGCTTCATAGGATGAGGCATTAGAGATTTCCATGAAACTAGAAGCATCCCCTGTAGGAGAATCTGGTCCAGGTATGAGTCAGATTTTGAATCAATTAACTAGTTTATCTTTATAGGTTGAACACATGAAGAAAGATAAAGGAAAAGAGAAAAGAGAAGACATATGGTGTATCTGATGTGAAGTAGAGGGCCATGAAAAAGAGAATTGTCCTTTATTTAATGAATACTTGGCCTCTAGAGCCCCTAACCCTTTGACGCAAGCTACTTTACCATGGTGTGAGGTATGTAGAACTAGACATCACCCTAGTGAATGTTATTATATGCATAAATATGTCCAAACACCAACCAATATTTATTGTACATTCTGTAAATATGTGGGGCATGTTGAGAAGGACTATAAGGCTTATGTCCTCATGCATGAAAGGTCAAGGGATGCATATAGAATTCAAGGAGAATTACATCAAGAAGGGAATGTTGCATAGTTCAATTCCCCAGGAAGAGGAAACTTCAATCCTCATGGTGGGTTCAGAGGAAGAGGACAAGGAGGCGGCTGGGGTCGATGTCAAGGTCAAATTATCTACTAGAACTGCACCCAACTAGGTCATTTGGAAAGGGATTGTCAGAACCCTTGCACTACTTACAACTAATGTAATTCATTTTACCATGTCATTGAAGATTGTCCAATATTGTTAGGTAAAGTTCAGGAAGTACGAGGTGGAAACCAGTAAGTCCAATTAATATCAGATGAACCTCAGGGGGAGGAACCCAGAGTCGTTGTCATTACTAGAGGAGTCATTGTCATAGGATAATATAGGGTGACTCTAGGAAATACTATAGATGGGTCAGGGATCATAAGAGCTGCAGAGAAATCTCCATTGTTTGATCCATGGAAAGAAAAGCATACTTTTGAATAATCAAGAAGAGAATTTGTAGGTGAACAAGATTCTTCATCTAGGGAACAACTAAAAGTAAGGGAATGTAAAATGCCTCTAGCATCTGATCAGTCTATCCCACTAGGGCAAGGAAAAGAGGTAAGAAATCTTGTGGACTTCTTGTATAGTTGTATCAATTTTATTAAAGATGAAAGAGTTGTGTAGGAACTACAACACCTGCTAAGACAGTATGGAATTGGAAGGTTAGATCCTCTACTGAATAGAGTTATGAATCAAGTATCTAAAAAAAGGAGGACAAGAAGGAACTGCACCTTAGTGCTCATATTGGAGAATACGATATAGAATATGTGGTCCTTGACCCAGGATCAGAAGTAAATGTTATGATGAAGCAGACTTGGGCATTGATGGGAAAACCTAAATTTATTTACTCTTCTATTAGGCTCAAGATGGATAATCAGTAGGCGGTGAGCCCCTTTCGAATACTTGAGCATGTCCTTGTAGACATCGACAGAGTGAGGAAATTTGTAGACTTCGAAGTGATCGAGATTGTTGATGATAGTTGTCCCTATCTTGCGTTATTGGGTATTGATTGGGATTCCAACAATTTTATTGTTGTTGACCTAAAAAAGATAAGAATTACATTTGAAGGTGATGGCCTTAGGGTCATTGCACCTCTTGACCCTGATGAAGGTTGCATATACACAAAACCAGTAAGAGAAGAAGACCATGCCTATGTGCTAGACAACATATTCAATCTAACAACATGACAGTAGGATTATATTAATCACATGGAAATATAAGTTGGTGAAGTGAAAGTGCATGCTCGTCAGATTCAGAAGAAGAATTGGAAAATTGGCAGAACATATTGTATGAAGTCTCTACACAGAGGTGTGCTAGATTGACTAAGGTTGTTCATTGGATTGGCACAAAAGTAAGTAATATTCATGCATTTGATGGCTTAAATAATTTAGAGACATTTCTACTTGAATTTGAAGGAATGGTACCGATACAACATAGGTTGTTGGCACTAGATGAAGCCTTGAAAGAAATGTCAGAAAGATGGTGGGAAACACAGAAGAAAAAAATCATGGACTGGGTACAATGTCACACCTTGTTGATAGTGCACTTTTCAGACCAAGACGAAGGTTGTGAAGTTTGATACACAAGTCAAAGTTTTCCTAAGAACCACATGTGAAGTTTGATACACAAGTCAAAGTTTTCCTAAGAACCACATGTGAAGTTGTGAGGAATCCTGAAAAAAAATTCCTAAATAACAGTGGGTACATAAGTTCATTAACACCTTAGATACTATGTCTATCAACTGGTATCTTCAAGAAGAACTACGCTTAGTCACTACATATTGGTATGGTATGACCCATAAATTTATAGCTATGTTCCTATTTGAAAGTTATTATCCCACAGTAGATTAGGCTTTACAAATTGTAAGACGTAATGTCTTTGAGGAAGTACCTAACCTCCCTCTTCAACAAGAAGAAGATGAATGGAATGCGCCTCTTCAAAGGTTACAGGCTTGTTGTAATATTAATGTTGATGAATATGATGAACCTAGGAATGTGAACATTTCATAAACTCAAGGACAAAGAGATATAGAAAGGCCAGGGATTGAATTACCTTTTGTTGGGAAACCTATTAAAATTAAGAAGGTTAATATTGGAACAAAGAAGGCACCTAAGTTGGAAAATGTTGTAGACTATTGGGATGATGCTACTATTAATAGTATTACATAACTATTGCATGAGTATCATGACTTTTTTCCAACAAGTTCATAGACATGAAGGGCATTAAAGGGCCCATGGGAGAAATGAAGATTCCTTTGAAAGTAGATGCAAGGCCTGTCAAGAAGAGGCCTTACAGACTGAATCCCAAGTAAAAGCATAAAGTTAATATTGAATTATATAGAATGTTGGAAGCAAGAATCATAGAACAAGTTGAAGAATCTAAATGGATCATCCCTATGGTGGTCCAAGATAAGAAGTCAAGAGAAATTGAAATCTATGTATATCCAAGTAAATTGAATGATGCATGTTTACATGATCCATTTCCTACACCTTTTACTGATGAAGTTCTAGATAATGTAGGAGGACATGAAGTTTATTCATTCACATATGAAATTTCATGCTATCACCAGATCAAAATTTCTAAGGAGGACAGACATAAGACTACATTTGCAACAGAATGGGGTTCTTTTCAGTACAATGTGATGCCTTTTGGTTTGAAGAATGCACCATCCATCTTTTCCAGGGTGTTGGTCGAAGCATTTAAGTAATTTTTACATAAGGTTTTGGAATCATACTTTGATGACTGGACCATTTTTAGTCTATTGAAAAATCATATTGAATGTTTGAGACTACTACTAGATAAGTGCAGACAATGTCAGATTTTCATGAACTTGAAGAAGTGTATTTTATTTTCACCTTTTGGAGTGTTGTTAGGACACATTGTGTGTAAGAAAGGGTTGTTGGTAGATCCTTTCAAGGGTTAGACAGTTGCACACTGCATTGGGACACATTGGATATTATAGAAATTTTATTAAGGGTTACGTATAGATAACAACACCTATGGAAAAGCTACTAAAAAAGTATAGTAAGTTTCAGTGGATAGAGGAATGCCAACAGAACTTCGACACACTATAATAGAAAATGGTCACTGCACCTATTTTGGTTTTTCCAGATTGGAGTAAGGAATTCCATTTTCATGTCGATGCTTCATTCATTTCATTAGGAGCATTTTTATCATAAACAAGTGCAAGAGATATTGACCACCCTATATCCTTTGCTAGCAGGAATCTTTCTACATCTGAAATAAATTATACTACCACTGAAAGAGAAGGCTTAGATATGGTATATTCACTGCAGAACTTTAGACACTACTTGTTGGGAGGACATTTTAAGATGTTTATTGATCATTCTGCATTAAAGTACTTAGTCAACAAGCCAGTGTTGGGGGGGAGAATCTATAGATGGCTACCATTATTCTAGGAGTATGACTTTGAGATCGTGGTCAAGA
>SNQJ01S0014296.1:60890-72870 GCA_010110895.2 Picea sitchensis
CTATGAGCTAGAGAACACCTATAAACTGACAGTAAGGCAACATGATTACATTAATCCTACAGTATATAGAAAATTAAGTTGGCAAAGTGAAAGTGTGTTCTCACTAGATTCAGAAGAAGCATTGGAAAATTGGCAGAACGGAATGTATGAAGTCTCTACGTGGAGGTGTGCCAGATTGACCAAGGCAGTTCGCTGGATTGGCACATAAGTAAGTAATATTCCTACATTTCATGGATTGAATCATTTAGAGACATTTCTAGCTGAATTTGAGAGAATTGTACCAGTACAACAAAGGATGGTGGCACTAGACGAAGCCTTGAAAGCAACACCAACTAGATGGTGGGGAACACACAAGAAGAACATCACAGAGTGGGTGCAATGTCACACCTTATTGACAATGCACTTTTCAGACCAAGTTGAAGGATGTAAAGTTCGATACACAGTTCAAAGTTGTCCTAAGGACCATATGCGAAGTTGTGAGGAGGCCTGGAGCATCATTCCTAAGGAACAGTGGTTACATAAGTTCATTAACACCTTAGATAATACGTCCATCAACTGGTATATTCAAGAAGGATTGCACTTAGCCACTACATATTGGTATGGTATGACCCAGAACTTTATAGCTACGTTCCTATTTGAAATTCAGTACCCCACAGTAGATCAATCTTTACAAATTGTAAGACAGAATGTCTTTGAGGAGGCACCTAACCCCCCTCTTGACCAAGAAGAAGATGAATGGAATACACCTCTTCATCGGTTAGAGGGTTGTTATAATATTAATGTTGAAGAGGATGATGACCCTAGGGATGTAAACATTGTAGAAACTGAAGGACATAGAGACATAGAAGGGCCATGGATTGAATTACCTTTTGTTGGGAAGCCTATTAAAATTAAGAAGTTTAATATTGGAACAGAACAAGCACCTAAGTTGGATAATGTTGGAGACTATTAGTATGATGCTACTATTAGTAAGATTACAGAACTATTGCATGAGTATCATGACTTGTTTCCAACCAAGCTCACAGACATGAAGAGCATAAAAGGGCCCATGGGAAAAATGAGGATTCCTTTGAAACCAGATGCAAGGCCTATCAAGCAAATACCTTACATACTGAATCCCAAGTATAATCAGAAAGTTAAGATTGAATTAGATAAAATGTTGGAATCAGGAATCATAGAACCAATTGAAGAATCTGAATGGATCAGCCCTGTGGTGGCCCAAGATAAGAATTCAGGAGAAATCAAAATCTATGTAGATCTAAGGAAGTTGAATGATGCATGTTTACATGATCCATTTCCTACACCTTTTACTGATGAGGTTCTAGATAATGTAGGAGGACAGGAGGTTTATTCATTCACAGATGGATTTTCAGGCTATCACCAGATCAGAATTGCTAAGGAAGACAGACATAAGACTACATTTGCAACATAATGGGGTTCTTTTTAGTACACTGTGATGCCTTTTGGGTTGAAGAACTCACCAAACATTTTTCCAGGGTGGTGGTCGAAGCATTTAAGGAGTTTTTACACAAGTTTTTGGAGGCATACTTTGACGATTGCACTGTTTTTATCTTGCTGAAAGATCATATTGAATGCTTGAGATTAATGTTAGATAAGTGTAGGCAATGTCAGATTTCCCTGAATATGAAGAAGTGTATTTTCTTTTCACCTTTTGGAGTGTTGTTAGGACACATTGTGTGTAAGTAGGGGTTGTTGGTAGATCATTCCAATATCTCTATCATTGTTGATCTACCTCCTCCTAGTTTGGTTAGGCAATTGCGCACTGAATTAGGACACACTAGATATTATAAAAAAATTATTAAGGGCTATGCATAGATAACAACACCTATGGAGAAGCTACTAAAGAAATATAGTAAGTTTCAATGGACAGAGGAATGCTAGTAGAGCTTCGACACACTAAAGCAAAAAATGGTCACTGTGCCTATTTTGGTTTTTCCAGATTGGAGTAAGGAGTTCAATGTTCATGTCGATGCTTCGTCCATTGCATTAGGAGCAGTCTTAGCACAGCCAGGAGTAGGAGATATTGACCACCCTATATCCTTTGCTAGAAGGAATCTTTCTACATCTGAAATAAATTATACTACCATTGAAAGAGAAGTCTTAGCTATGGTATATGCGCTGCAAAAGTTTAGACACTACTTGTTGGAAGGACATTTTAAGATGTTTACTGACCATTTTGTATTGAAGTACTTAGTCAACAAGCCAGTGTTGGCAGGAAGAATATGAAAATGGATATTATTATTCCAGGAGTACAAATTTGAGATTGTGATCAAGACAAGGAGAATGAATAAAGGATCAAACCACTTATCTAGGTTAGAACATGGAGAGGAACCTACCAGTTTGGATGATACACTACCAGATGCACAGTTGTTGGAAATCAGAAATTTGATGATCACTTCGCCAAGATAGTCCAATTCCTGTCCACAAGAATGGCACCTCGCGAGTATACAATCATTTAGAAGAAACAGTTGGTAGTTTGTGCTACAGATTTTCAACTTATAGCTAGACAGTTATACAATATGGGACCAGATGAGATCTTGAGGAGATGTGTTATGGAGACCGAAAGACCATTGATTCTTGTAGAAGCACGTGAAGGAATTGCAGGAGGAAATTATGCAGGGAAAGAAACAACATTGAAGGTTCTTAGAGATGGCCTCTAGTGGCCCACTTTACATAAGGATGTTAAGGAATACTACAAAGCCTATGATGTGTATGCAAAGGATAGGGAAGTGTTCTAGAAGGGATGAAAATCCTTTAGCACCTCAGTTAACTATACAAGCATTTGAGAAATGAGCAATTGACTTCATTGGACCAATAAAACCCACCGAGGGAAGTGCAAGGGGCTTCGATATCATCACTGCATTTGAGAAATGGGCTATTGACTTTGTGGGACCTATCAACCCACCAGGGAAGTGCACAGGAGCTCGATACATCATCACTGCTATAGAGTATTTGACCAGATGGATAGAAGCAAAAGTAGTTAAAGAATGTATTGCAACTACAGTTGCATGGTTTATCTTTGATGATATCATAACCAGATTTGGATGCGCAAAGATCCTTATGAGTGATCAAGGCACACACTTCATCAACAAAACTATTGAAGCCTTGAATCAGGAGTTTGAAGTTCACCATCAGAAGAGCACTCCATACCACCCACAGGCAAATGGTACATACAAAGATTTCAATAAGATCTTGGAGACAACATTGACAAAGATTTATAGTGTTAACAAAGATCATTGGTATTTGAGGATTCCAACAGTTTTATGGTCTTATAGAACTACTTGAAAAAATTTAACAACGCAGACTCCCTTTAAGTTAGTTTATGGCCAGAAAGTAGTAGTACCTATAGAATATTAGGTTCCTAGCTTAAGAATTGCAACATTTATAGGTATGGATGACACTGGCATTGTTCAAGACAGGCTCACGCAATTGATAGAATTAGAGGAAGACAAGTTCGTTGCAAGATTTCATCATCAGGTACAAACAGAACATTAAAAGGCTTACCATGAAAGACATATCAAGAAGAAAGAATTTAAGCAAGGAGATTGTGTACTGTTATATGACAACAATTTAATGAAGCATCCAGGAAAGTTTAGGACACATTTGCTTGGGCCATTAGAGGTTGTCTATGTTACAGAAGCAGGAGCTGCGCAATTGAAGACCCTCAATGAAGAATGGAAGGATGGTTTAGTGAATGGGAGTCGGTTGAAGTTGTATTGTGACAACGAGCTACCTCACAGCTCTCAGTAAAATAAAGGAAGAAGGGTCTAGGTACCAAGTGCAGTTGAAATTGGGTACCCAATAGAGAAAAGACAGTCTGCACACAATAGGGAAGCGACAGAGAAAAAAGAACAGGCTGCTTTGCGTAGTATGCAGTCGAAGTAATACAGAAGGTTCAACCCTACAGTGACTTAGGATGAGTCACATGTGAGTTTTGGGGGCATGTTGTCCCTTGGTCATGTATTAAGGAAGAAAGTGAATATTAAGGAAGAAAGACAAAGTACAAAGTGCACAGAAGGCACATAAACCGAGGATGGGTCGAAGTGGTTAAAGAAGAATAAAAAAAGGAGCAAAGTAAAGGAAAAGCGAGCCGTTAAAGGAGAATATCAAGGAAGACAAAGCAACAAAGAAGATGGATCATGGACAGGTCAACAAGATGAAGAAGACATCAATGGGTGCTTTGGAGCACCTTGTAGAGAAAAAGGAGGAACAAGTCTGCGAAGTCCTTAAAAGGTGGGTCAAGTGGACCTAGGGTTTTGGATCTAGGGTTTTGACACCTAAGCTTTGGTCTAAGGTTGTCCAAAGAGTCATGAACTATATAAATAAAGGTCTAGAAGAGTTGAGAGGGTCGTTGGTTGTTATTTGGGGTTATGATTGTTGTTGTTGTTGAGAGAAGTGTTCTGTTGTAAGAGCATTATGTATTCTGGATCTTCAGTTGGGTGTGAAGATCAACCCTGCAGCTAGGTGTGCAGGGAGGGGAGAGAAAGAGGAAGAGAGAGAAGGATCTGCAGCTAAGTGTGTATATAGAACTGTATGTTTTCATCTAATATATCAAGAAACACAGTTCTGTGTACGTAGCCCTAGGGATAGGTTGAACCACACAAATCTTGTTGTTCTTTGTGGTTGATGTTGTGCTATTTTCTATCTATTATAATGTTATTGCATTGTTGTTTCCATATTAAAGATAGAAGGTATAATATAACTTCACGAAGCTAAGTGTAAGACTGTTAAAGACTCTCTATGTTACATTGCATTTTTGTTCTGGAATCATTTTGCATTTCCTCTAGTTGTAGACACCTGTGTCCTACAACCCCCTATTGCTACTTCGGGTGAGACTTCATCTGCTTCGCAGGTGTTTTCGAAAGGGCCAGTAGTTAGGGTTTGTTGGTGTGTTGTTTGAGTTGAACCCTAGGTCTTCCCCTGTGCCAACAAGTATGTGATCTTGATGCAAAGAGAAAAACAATATTGCTTGATCAAGGATGGGAAGTATTTCATCATGAATGCGCATAAAGGTAAATTGAATATCTCACAGGTAAGTTCTAACCAAGCCAAAAAGTTTATTAGCTCAAGTAAGAAGTATGTTTTCCTTTTCTTATGAGAGAATCAGTTGGGTGATGAATTAGTAAGAGTAAAGGAATCCTTGGAGGGATGTATTAAAAGGTATTAACAATAGTTGGAGGAGTTTTTGTAGGCATACAGAGGATCATTTCAAGATCCTAAAGGACTTCCACCTAAGAGGGAAGTGGATCATGAGATATAGTTGTTTCTTGAATCCCCATTAACAAATATTGGATTGTATAGATAATTTGTTCTAGAAGTAGACGAAGTGTATAAAAAGTTGCAACAACTATTGGAGTAGGGATTAATTCAACAAAGAACCTCACCTTGTGGGTCACCTACCATTATAGTACCCGAGAAGGATAGGACTTGGTGATTCAAGAATTAGTATCCTCTACCTAGGATCGATGATTTGTTAGACCAATTGCAACATGCCTGGTACTTCAAAAAGTTGGATCTCAAATCAAGATACCACCAAGTACACGTCAAAGAAGAAGACACCTAGAATATCACCTTCAATACAAGGAAAGGATTACATCAATGGTTGGTCATGCCATTTAGTTTATGTAGTGCACCAACTACATTTATGAGATAGATGAATGCTGTATTGCACCCATATCTAGATTCATTTGTTATAATGTATTTGGATGATATATTGGTTTATAGCTCTACCTAGGAGGAGCACATCTCACATCTCATGTAGTTTTTAGAGAATCTAAAAAAATGCTAGTTGTTGGCTAACCTCAAGAAATGTGAGTTTTCTTAGCATTCATTGGTGTATTTGGGGTATGTGATCGGTGGAGGGGAGCTCAAGATATATCCTACGAAGATGAAGGTCATCATGAATTAGCTATTTCCTACTATTGTCATTGAAGTTAGGATTTTTTGGGGGGAAACAAAATACCTATGGAAGTTCATAGCATCATTTTCAGTAGTAGTTTCACAACTCCATGCCATAACAGCCAATGGTAATAGTTTTCGATGGGGAAAGAATCAATAGAGAGGTTTCAATGAGATTAAATGAAATATCAATCAACCACTAGTTCTCTCATTTTCAAACTTGCATAATCCCTTCAAAGTGGAGACACATGCAAGTGGGTATGTCATGGGAGTAGTTTTGATGCAAGGAGGTAAGCCAATATGCTATCATTTTGAGATGTTTCGTGGGCAGTTTTTGAACTACTCTATATATAATAAGGAAATCTATGCCCTAGTTCAAGTTGTTAAGAAGTGGAAGAACTATTTGATGGGAAAGGAAACCATTATACACACTAATCACCAACCATTGCAGTATTTGCAGACCTAGAGTAAACTTCAGCAAACTAAACATTACAAGTGGATGGGGTTTTTGTAGTAATTTCATCTAGTCATCAAGTATAAGAAGGGAAGCACTAATAAATTGTTGGACATGATTTCAAGACCACCCACATCCAAGATTACAAATTTATTAACTCTTATGCACCTGGATCCKTTTACTCACGATGCATAYAAWTAKGAATACATAGAAGATGAGGAATTCAAACAGGTATTTCAACAATGAAAGGGACAAATTTATATGAAAAATGTGATAGTAAGGTTGAATATGATCTCAAAAATGTGTTAGTCTACAAACTAGACAAGATCTGTGTTCCTAAAGGTGAAAGGATATGGTTTATTAGAGAGGCTCACACCTCCAAAGTTCCAGAAAAATTTGGTGTTCGGAAGACAATTGCTAACTTACAAAGGTATGTGTACTGGCCTAAAATGAAAGAAGATGTAGCTCGATATATGAGAGGATGCATACTTTGTTGTACCAAGAAGACTAGTAATAGAAAGTAGGGTCTATACCATCCCTTAACTATACCCACTCAACCTTGGGATAAAAAATTCAATGGATTTTGTAGAAGGTTTACTAACAACTAGGAAGGGACATGACTATTTATTTGTGGTAGTGGATAGGTTTATAAATATGTGCATTCTTATGCCTTGTAAAAATACCATTAGAAGATAAGAAGAATAAATAATGTTCCTTGAATAGGTATGGGTGCACTGTGGGATACCAAGGAGAATCATCTCATACAAGGATACAAAATTTCTTAGTTCATTTTAGACTAAACATTGGGAGAATATGGACACAAAGTCAAAGAGATCTACAATATTCCATCCATAGATAGATGAGAAAAAAAAGTATTCAACATGAATTTGGTGCATATTTTAAAGGGTTACAATCAAAAGCATATAATGACCTCGGATGATAATCTGATCTATATTAAACATTGTTATAATAGAGTGGTCCACACTTCTACTGGTAAGTCCACTTTTGAAACTTGTTTTGGGTATTTGTCAGCTTCACCCTTGGATGTTCTTTATGGACTACATGGAGGAGTGACAAAAGACACCATGAGAGAAGAATTAAAAGAAGATATTTTTTTCGAAAAGATTAGGTGGATCCATTTGTAAGTACAAAAGACACTAAATAAGTCACAATAAAGGTACAAGGGATGACATGATTAGAAGAAATAGAAAAATCATTCAAAGTGGGAGACATTGTTTGGTTACAACTAAACAAGGAAAGATTACAAGATCCTAGTAAGAATATCAAGACTTCGTTATATGTTTCTTTTGAGGTATTGGAGGTGGGAAATAACGCCTATAGACTCATTCTACACCGATACATACGCATTTACTTAGTAGTGAATGTGAATAATTTGAAACTCTATGAGCCTTCCATGTTGGATTAGGGGGAGGAATAGGTTCAACCAACCATAGAATACTTAGCATTGGATGCTCAGGGAGAGTTGGAAGAAGACACATTTTTGCAAAAGAATTTCAAAACTACGAGACAAGGGTAGCATGATGTTTGGAAGATTTGGTTGAAAGGAAAAATTCTAGGAAAAACAAAATGGTACTCCAAAGAGAAGGTAGAGGAAAATTTCCCCCCCCCTCATTTATCAAATATTTTGGGGATCAAAATCCTCCCTAAATGGGGAGGTATGATCTGGATTGGATCATTATATCATTTATCATAAATCTCATACTTTCTGGTTGGAAAAAATTGGAGTTATCTTGCAGATCCATTTTAGTGGAAGGTCCCAATTTCGAAAATTGGGTTCCAAAAATCAACCAAAATATTCGGAATCCATTTTGAGCCATCAAATGACATTTTTTGGGGGTCCAAAACTATTATAAAGGAACATGCCATATTATACACAGCAAGACCTTTCCATCGGTGCAAGAATCGCCTTAATCAAAGTTTGTATGCGAAAGTTATGCCTCCTACAAGTTGACCTACCATGTTGACCACCATGGTATGAGTGGATGCCACATCAACCCCCATTAATCAAATGTCTGGGGATAGCCACGTCTGGATTTTCAAGAATATTCTAGAATTTTCGAACCTTATCACTAATTGAGGATTGAGGAAGTCAAAACCCTAACCCTAGATGTATATCGGGCTATGTTAAATACTAGGATACTACAAGGAGAAGGGGTTCCATTATTTTGTATTGTACTTGATCCATAGTTGAGAAGAGCATCCAAGATATTATAGGAAAAGGGAATGCAAAATCTAATATTATAGAATAATTTAAGATATGTTGTGATGAAATGTTCCAGTAGAATATCCACAATAGTTTATAGATCAAATCCTTCGAGATGATAAAAGCTAAACTATGCATAATCATTTTCTCGATTACTTTAGAGATTAATTTATAGTTGTAATGCACACGTCGTTATTGGTTCCTTCTATTTTAAAATTATATCAATTAATGTGCCATTAACGAATTTAAAAACATTATGGATTTGTCATAATTCGTTAACAACCTCTAGTGTGTTATTTCCTACTATATCCCAATTATACAACTTTTAAAAAGCTAATGACATTGTATTTGGACCAAGGATTTTCCCTTTTGCCAAATCTATAACTTTTTGATAAACTTTTTCTTTACAAACATCTCTGTTAGCATGTGACTCCGTGTATAATCATAAAGTCATACATCACCTTTATGTATTTGATATTATAGAATATAGTTTTTATAATCTTATTGTGCTTCCTCCAATGTGAAAGTAAATCATAGTTTATGAGATGGTTACATTCATATACTATAAATGTGTAAATGAATATTAATAATAAGAATGGTTTAAAGAATTTTTTATCAACTTTTTTATATTACTTATGTTCTATTTCTTAATAATTTTTACATAAATTTTAATCTTTACTTAAAATATAAATAGAGATAACTTGTTTACAATAAGGAATTTTGGTTTTTTTGGTTGGGTAAAGATTATCATGACACATTGTTGGTTTTGTATTTGAATTATTTCGTTGTAACTTTGATTCCTCATAGTGATTTGGTGAAAATAATTTTATTTATCTCATTTTAAGTCTCTTCCTCAATTTTTAGCAATTTATTTAATTAAAATTTGTGTTCCTCCATTCCCACTTCACAAATTCATCTAAGGATTTTTTTTAACAATTATTGATATTCTTTTTAAAAAAACATCTTTAATAACTTTTTTTTGTTTTATCATTTTCCTTTCCCAAAAATATACCTAATGACTTTTGTTCTACTCTTTTAGGATAATAAGTTATTATTTAATATTTTAATTAGATTTTTGTACATTTTTATACCATTTAGATAAAGAAGGAATCCCACCAAGAAGATTAATGATGGTGACATGTTCCCACAACATTTTGAATATGAATAGGATGTATAAAAAAATTGGTGAATCGCCTCTTAAATTATGACATTATTCCAAGTAAAAGGCTAGTTTTGGACATGGTATGGACATTGGTTGCAAAAGAACAAAAAAATATTGAATTCTATAACAAGTCATATCAATTTTCCCAATGAGTATGGCTTTTCATCCAAATTTAATATCAAATTAAAGCATCTTCTTTGTCAGGGAAATTTTGACTATAGCTTATGAGGTTTTTTAAACTTTTTTAAACTTATTTTTTTTATTGAACAAAGGTAAAGATATACATGTTTATAATCTTTTCTTTAAAGTTAATTTTATAGTCATGACAAGTGATTTGGATGGTTACCGAAAATCATTTGAAAATTAATTTTAATATAAGTAATTTTTGAGAGTATTCTTTTGGTAATTATGTTTTAAATAAGGAAAGTTGATTGATTTCGCTAATGTTCTTTTCAACTAGTTAAAAGAATAAAAAAGTCCAAAATCGAGCAAAAAATTATATTCTCGGATCTAGTTCCCGTTCAATAATAATCATGTTAAAATTAGAGTTTTCACCTTTTAGGAGTTTTGTTCTTCTTATGTTTATATGACATTTTTATAATTTAACTTTTAACTATAATGTCTCTTTCCAAAAATAAATTATCATTAAATACAATAATGTATTTATATTCTCTTTTTAATATTAATATTAGATGTTATTTCATTTCATCATCAAATTATAATCCAATTTTATTCAATTCATAAAATTAATAATCAAAATCAACTAATTATTAAATTTTCCAATTTCATGGGTCTAGTGGTTAAGAACATGTGTTTCTTCTTAAGAGGTCACATGTTTAAATAGAGAAGGGTAGGGTATGTAGGGTATGTACACCTAAGTGGGTAGGTAGGGTATGTACACCTCAATAGACTTTAACAATCAAATCATTATGCAAAGAGGGTCCCTTGTCCCACAAATAAGCCCTGCCTTGTCCCACAAACTAGGGGTCTCATACACCAATTTAATATGTAACTTGACTATAACATTAAAATTAAATTATTATTATTATATAATATCATAATTCTATAAAATAATTATACATTTACTACTACTACATTGATTACCTCATGTCATATATTTCAAAACTATTATCAAAAACATTAAACCTTTTTGACTTTTATAAAGTGATTTTATTCTATATAAAATTATTTAAATTATGAAAATTATCCCTCTCTAAGTCTATCTAATTGAAAAAAAAAATCACTTCGAATTAGTTTCCTTACATTCGTAATCCCCCCTACCTAAACCTAAGACTATTTCTTTGATGCATTCTTTGTTCCTTTAGAATGTTTTCATATTTGTGAATAATTTTTTATCTTTGATAAAAAGTTAAGAATTAAAATTATATTAATATACTACATATATTTCTAGGATGGGGTGTTAACGAGTGGGGATGTGGGAATCCAGGTGGCGTGTCATGACACCACTCCAACATGTAATGAATTTTTATTTAGTTGGGAGATGAGCAAAGGGGATCAAACGCTAATTTGGTTTGATGGTGATCTCAGTGGGAGGCACATCACTTTCAATTTTCATGACTCAGAGTATGCACCACTCGGTAGAACGTGACATTGATTCGATGACTGAAATTATGAGAGCATAGGAGCATGGCAAGGACTGAAATTATGAGAGCATAGGAGCATGGCAAGGAGCATTAACGAAACTCGGTAGAACGTGACATTGATTCGATGACTGAAATTATGAGAGCATAGGAGCATGGCAAGGAGCATTAACGAAGGATGATATTGAATTAAAGACAATGTTTCATAAATTAATGAGGAATCATATAGTTAGTGTGGAAATGATGAGAGTGCAGTCTAAGAAAGGGATTTTTATACCTGAGGGAGAGATAGAGGCAATGGTTGGACTCCAAGAGTTTTGTTGGGGAATTGACTAGTTCTCTTAGGACTGGGGGTTATGGAATTTAGGAGGGAATTCTTCAAGTAAACCCTCTTACTTGGTTTTATCTTTGGTTTGGTCACCTTTTTTAGAGTCTTGGTTTTGTTTGTTGGGTGCGTAGGTTGTTGGTGTCACCTCCATGCGGAGTGGTTATTATTTGTTTCTAGAATAGGGAGGAAGCAAAGGGATTTCTTTTGTGGGCCAGCCTTGTTGGTGGATTTCTTGTGGAATTACATGAGGTGGGTGTGTTGTAAACTAGGTTTGAGTCTATGTTTATTTTTG
>SNQJ01S0014296.1:77533-88330 GCA_010110895.2 Picea sitchensis
TTGGGCCATTCAAGGTTTTCTATGTTACAAAATGTGGAGTTGTGTAGTTGAAGACTTATAATGGAGAATGGAGGGATGGTTTAGTGAATGGGAGCCAGTTGAAGCTGTATTATGACAACGAGATGCCTCACAACTCTTAGTAAAATAAAGAAATAAAGGTATAAGTACCAGGTACAGTTGAAATTGGATACCATACACATAAAAGATAAACTTCACATGATAGAGAGGGACATAGAATAAATCATAGGTTTCTCCGTGCAGCCTGCAGTCAAAGTAATATAGAAGGCCCAACCCTGCAGTGACTCGGGACGAGTCACATGTGAGTGTTGGGGGCCTATTGGCCCTTGGTTAGGTATTAAGGAAGAATGTGAAAATCAAGGAAGAATAAAGACAAAGTATGAAGTGTGCGTAATTCACACAAAATGAGGAAGGGTTGAAGTGGTTAAGGAGGCATAAAAAAAGGAGTGAAGTAAAGGAAGCAATTCATTGAAAGAGAAGATCAAGGAAGACAAAGAAGTGAGGAAAATAGATCATGGACAAGTCAGAAAGCTAAATTAGACACTAATGGGTGCTTTGGATCACTACATAGAGAAAAAGGAAGAACATGTCAGCGAAGTCCTTAAAATGTGGGTTATGTGGACCTAGGGTTTTGGCACCTGGACTTCGGTCTAGGGTTTCTAAGAGTTATGGAATCATAAATATAGGTATAGAATAGTTGAGAAGGAAGTATGGATATATTGAAATGTAAAATTGTTATGTCTTAGAGAATTATTGTATTTTGGATCTTCAGATGGGTGCGAAGATCGACTCTGGAGCTAGGTGTACAGGGTTGGGGGGTAAAGAGGAGAGAGAGAAGGATATGCACTTGAGTGCATAGATAGAACTGTGTATTTTCACATACTTTATCAATAAACATAGTTCTATGGACGTAGCCCTAGGGAGAGGGTGAACCATGTAAAATCTTGTTGTTGTATGTGATTGATGTTGTGTTATTTGCTATCTTTTATATTTTTATTGCATTGTTATTTTCCCTACTGAAGATAAGAAGATATAACTAACTTCTTGAATTTAAGCATAATACTATTAAGAATATCTAAGTTATCTTGCGTTGCTATTATGGATTCATCTTACACTTCCTCTCATTGTAGAAACCTGTGTCCTGCAACCCCTTATTGCTACTTCAGGTGAGACTTCATCTTCTTCGCAGGTGTTGTCGAAAGGGCTAGTAGTGAGGGTTTGTTGGTTCTTTGTTAGAAGTGAATCCTGGGTCTTCCCTTGTGCCAACAAATGGCCTATTGCAATGATGCTTGGATACTCCAAGGAGAAAAGATTATTCTCAAGGGATAATTGAGGAAACATAACAATACTATGAAGATCTTGGTTTCTTAGTGCAACCATGGCTGTGATTTATAGAGTTCATTCAAGGAAAAATGTAATTGGTTCTTGGTGTGAACAAGGGGCCTTTTAGGAAAACCTTTGGTCCTTTACCAACCACCCATTCGGATTTTTCTCAGATATGGAGGTCAAATCAGGTTGCAAGTTGGTCCATAAGTGGTTGGGGGGCCAACAAGAACCATAAATGCTCCATTCATAGGAGTGCACAACTTGTCTCATGAATTGTCATGGATTTGGTGCATTGTGCACTCTGAGGGATTTGTTAGCCCGCGCACTGTGCACATGCTTCCATTGGTGAATTTGTGCATGTCATGTTTTGCCCAATTGTATAGTTTTTTCCTTTTGAAATTTATTTTAGTACTGCAGGTGAACTAATTGTTGTTGGGATTGTTGAGTTTCTATAAACATTTTCATACAATGATGAAAATGATATTTTAGTGATAACAAGGTTGATCACTCCATCCAAGAGCATTAAGACCAAGATTAGACCCAGGGTGTAAAGGAGGAAGGCCTCTGCTCATATGGGTTGTTTGTGGAATATGAGTCCCACCAAAGGAAAATGGGTTATGTGGAGGATCCATGCCCCCAAGTCCAATAATAGTATTTAGATTAGATGTTGGGATGGAGGATGAAAATTACGATGTGAAATTTGACATACCATAAGAAAAAGGGATAGAGATCGTAGCGATGGAATGAATATTGTAGCCCAATGATTGACAAAGGTGCCCAAAATGGTTCRTTGCTATAGGTTGAGTATTCACTATAGGTCATATAGGAGTGATGATGGGAAATTTCGACGCTACAACCATTGTGGTTGAAGGTGTTAAATGAGTATTGTTAACTTTAGTGGGTATGGGAGTCTAAGGACTCCCAATATCTTTCAGACTCGATTCAATACTCATTTATGTATGATCACAAGTCTGGTAGGTGGAGGTGTGTCTACCACATTTGATAACTTTATGAATTTTAGAAGGAAAAGACTCAATATGCGGTGGTAATCATAACAAATGGTGAGACTTGCAGGGAAACTGGTCTGGCTCCATGATGACTCAAGACTTGAGATATAAAAACAAATCCTAAGGCCAACTAGTAATAAAAGAGCACACCATAATAAAAAAAAAAGCCAATATGCACACAAAGATGATAAAGTGGTTGAAAGGGGCCTCCCTCCCTAAAGTAGGTATTCCTTGCCCAAGAGGGGTCTGAGACTCCTTACAAAATATTGAAGGTATCATAATCAGTTATAAGGGCCCTCGCGGGATTAAAAACCAGTCAATCAGATCCCCCTTGAGATTTAATCCTCCATAAAGGTTGTTTTCTTTCCGACCCTTATCTGACCCAGGGTACTTGTAGAATAACCACTGCAAGTAACCTATGTGGTACCCATTTCAAGCAACTAAGGAACCACAATTTAACCGATGTTATGGAAAACAATAGTAAGTTAGGTCTACTATATGGGCAGGGTAACAAATCTTGAAATATTGAAAGAACCACCTCTCACAGAGGTAAAGGTACTAGTAATATCCCCATATACGAATAGCTCCCCAGAAATATATATGATGTTAAGAAGGTATTGGGGGGATATCCCCTCTAACAACTTCACACGACCTCGTGCTTAAATCTGGTGTAAGTGAAGCCTCCTGATGTCACCAATTATACAATGGATTTCACCACTCCCTTAGTCAGACATATATGTTGATTTTAATAGCCTTGGAGAAGTTTACTCACAAAATCCTATTCCAAGTCTCTAAATCCTAACCTAGTTTGTGCACCCTAAAAATAAAATTGTTTCTAATCAATTTTAAATTTATTAACATTTCTTTTAGTGTCCTTTCTTACTAAAAAAGGCATGGTCATGAAACTGATGATGTTATGACTCAACAATTAAAATAAATAAATATGAATAAAATGCAAAGTCCTAACTTCAATTCCCAATAAATTATAATCTTTTCAAAATGAAATTTTCTATTTAATTCTGTAATTCAAAATGAGATGCAATCTTTCAATACATGTACTAAGATCAATGATAAGAACCCAAAATATCAAATTCCAATAATGCAAAATGTTTATTATTTTTGTATTTTCAATATAAAAGAATGAAAATGCAAGGACTGAACAACAACGTGATATAAATATTCTACTGTATGTAAACATAGACAAACCAAGTAGGATATCAAGAAGAAAACACCCATCCCAAGATGCAAGGAAAATCAAGTAAAAGGATGATGAGAAAGAAAAACTACTCGAAAACCAAAGAAAGGTTTTCTATCACTCTGCTGGCACTTAACAGTCATAACATAGACCTAAGAAGACTCAACGACCATCAAAACTTACCCAAAAAACATCAAACTCAGCAACCAAGCATACAAGAATGATGTACGTGATTGTTCGGGAGAAAATCACATATATATGCTTCCTACAAAATGATAGCTCGTGTATGTACATGATTGTCGGGAAACAACCCACGTATATGTATTGAAACAATGCCAGGTTATGGATAAGGATAAGAAAATCATAATCAAAATGAACATTAGCTGTCAAGCAATTAGACGACAATAAACTCGATATAAACAAGAGAAATCAAAGGAGAAAGACACTCCAAACCCAAAAAAGAAGATTCTAGTCCTAGTATGGTCACCAATTCTCTTATGAGGAAAATCACTCTATGGCATGGGGTAAACCAAAACAAACGGAAATGACTGCAGAAATCAACTTTGATCTCAAGTATTCTATATAAACAAATATGCTAACCAGAAAAGATAAAGATCCTACCTCATCTAGACGTTCGATGAAGTCCATCATTGACCACTCAACTCAAATCAATATACCTGCAACTTTTCCTCAACAACCAAGAAATGCAAGAATATGGTGATAGTATATAAAGTTAGCACATTTAATAGAATAATCCATCAATATTCATAAAAAATATTCCCATGTAACAAAAATTCAAATATTTGGAAGACATTAATTGGATGAGAAAAGAGTATTTCTATTAAAATGTAATCAACATAAGTATATGAATGACAAATTTCTGTGTCGATAGGTTGAGAACCGATAAACTATGTCCCTTCTAGCTAGGCCTCCACCACTTCAATCCTCCACCAAAGGAAAGCTCATATAAGAGATATAATGAGGTTCTCCATCAATTAGTGAAGATCTTGGGGGTTGAACAATGTGTTCAGACTTAAAAGGACAACGGGATGCAAACTAAATATGAAGTGAGTAATTTCTCCAAAGTAAATTTGCTCTCAAAGTTGAATTATTCTCCTCTTCTCCACATATTGGATATGGCCCATTTATATCCTTCAAATCAAACTAAAGGGAATATTCAGAACGTTTCTAGTATATGGAAGGTCAAGGATCATGGATCTCGTGACATGACATGGAAACTGGAAACCATTTTTTAATTTTGTGCATAAAACCCGATGTACGTGGGCTGCAATGGTGCAACCTATGTATACACATGTTGTATAAGAGTTAGGATGTGTATATGTCGAAAAATATTATTTTTATCTCTGGGAACTAAAAAAAGGGACTTCAATTCTACATAGGGAAATGGAAAAAGACCTTCTGCTCAAATTTTCATAGGGTGAGGCAAATCTTTCTATAACAATAATAGTAGGATATAGGTTGAATTTTAATATCCTTCAAACCTTAGGATGGATAATCTAGTGGAGTGAAAATGATTTGTGTACAAATATTGGAATAAGATATATAATGGATTACCTTCTTGTATCACAAATAGTTTTGTTATGAATAATAGACTTTAGTTTTTCCCCGAAATTTTATTTTATTTTATTGAAATTTGTAGTACATTACATATGGTATCATAGATATAGGTTACATCACTTGGAACTCAAGGTATCACAAAAATATTATTTTTATTTTTGAAGGGAAAATCTAATGAGAATATTTACTGTTACAAACATAAAAATTTGTCTATTGTGAAATTGTCAGCGCAGAATGAGGAAAGAGATAGATCTGGGGGGGAATCAAAACCAAGAACTTCCTAGAGAACCAGAACATAACAATGAAGGAATTTCAACCACCCAAGTCTTGTAAATGATGAGGAACCTTATCGTGGAATAACAAGTATTTAAATCAGATAACAAAAAGTTGAAGAAAGCACAGGAAGACCAGCTGGAAATAAATGAAATGTTGCTACGCAGTATAGTAACAAAGAAGAGTCTAAAGGACAATGAAAGAGAGGAAGAGGTCAGAAAAAATTCCTCTAATAACTCTAGTCATGACAAAGAAAAAGAGTATAGTTCTTTTGAAGACACACACATGAAAGAAAAAAAGAATATACATGAAGGAAAAGAAAACAAGTGGACCACGTAGAAGGTGAGTTCAAAAATATAAAACCCTCCACTTTCGATGGAGAATCTAAGACTCGCAAGGAAGCTGAAGCATGGTTGTTATACATTAAGAAATACTTTCAGTTTTATAATTACTCTAGTAATATGAAAGTTAGAATGACCATTTACAATTTAAAGGGAAAAGTGAGTATCTGGGGGCAAGCCCTGAAATTAGTAAAAGGATTGAAAGAAAAATGAATGGAATAGTCATAATTAAAAAAGTATTTCAAGAAGAAGTACTTATCAGAAAGTTGTTATGAAAGAAAAACTAAGGAATTTAATGAACTATGACTAGGACAAATGGCTATGGACGATCTTATAAATAAATTCCTAGATCTGTTGAGGTTTGTACCATATATCAAAAGAAGACAAGGTAAAGATACAAAGGTTCTTAAGATGTCTACGACATTTTTACATGGACATGATTGAATTTGATAACCTTAAGTTATTCAATGAAGTATATAGAAAGGCTCAAATGTGCTATGATCAGTACAAACAAAGATATGAAATTCCCAAGGCATGGAAAGACAAGAAACATGATAAAATGAATCAACGTAAGAAAGGCTTCCAACTAGCCCCTTTCTGTAACATGGAAAAGGGTTTTCAAAGGAAGGACTATCACTCTAATGAAAAAAATACTCAAATGGAAATAAACTGATTAATTTCGGATTCAAGAAGGTAGGGGACAACCCCAGAGAACCATTGAAATGTTGGGAATATGGAGAACCCCACCTGGGAGAAATTGTCCATGGTTAAACCCAAAAAAAAGAACTTTGGTCCATAATAATCAGGAGGCTTCAACATTTGGAGACATTGTTATAAGAGTGCATAAGATCAATGCAAATCTATACGGCAAACATGCAGATCATCAATCCACTATTCTGCAATTTGAAGGTAAAATTCATTTCAATAATGTTTATATACTAATTGACCCAGGAGCTAGTTTGAGTTATATTACTCCATCTTTATTTTAATCAAACAAGTTAAATAAGGTAAAACATGCTAAATTTTGGTTAGTACATCTAGCAATGGGGACTAAAATAAAGGTAACAAATTTCATTTTTATTTGTGAACTTAGTATAAATGGTCATAGTACAAAGATAAATCTAAACATATTACGTTTGGGGTCTTATGATATAATTATTAGAATTAACTAGTTAGAAAAACATAAAGTGATATTAAACTATTATGAAAAATCATTTGTGTATAAAGATGAAAATAATACAGTCAGAAGAGTATAGGGAATCAGAAAACCAGTTTTTGTTAAACAAATATCAATAATGCAATTTAAGAAATGTATTAATAAGGGTTGCCAAGTATATGTTGTTCAAGTAACTAATATCCTATGGGAAGAAAGAAAACCAAGTTTAAAAGACTTTGCAGTCCTACATGGGTTCAAAGATGTATTTGTAGAAGAAATATCAGAGCTACCTCCAAGGAGAGAGATAGATTTACTATTGATCTACTACCTAGATCTTCCCCGCTGTCTAAGGAACCTTATAGAATGAGTGCACCCAAATTAAGAATTGAAAATTCAATTACAAGAACTGTTAAATAAAGAGTATATTAGACCAAGTGTTTCACCCTGGGGAGCACCAGTTTTATTTGTTAAAACAAAATATAGAACTTTGAGACTGTGTATTGATTATCGACAACTGAATAAAATGAAGATTAAGAATAAGTATCCTTTACCTAGAATTAACGATCTCTTTGACCAGGTTGGAGGAGCAAAGATATTCTCTAAACTGGATTTGAGGTATGGTTATCACCAAGTCAGGATAAAGGATGAATATGTAAACAAAACAACATTTAGAACACATTATGGACACTATGAATTCATAGTGATCCATTTGGACTTACTAATGCACCACCAACCATTATGTGCTTGATGAATAGTATATTCAACCAATATCTGGATAAATTTGTGTTGGATTTTATCGATGATATTTTAGTTTATTCAAAAACTGAAGAAGAACATGAAGAGCATATGAAAGTAGTACTGCATACTTTAAGAGAACATAATTTATATTCTAAGTTTGATAAGTGTGATTTCTACCAAAGAAAGATACAATATCTAGGGAACATAATATTAGAAGATGTTATTGCAGTGGACCCAGAAAAAATTAAATCCATTATGGAATGTCTTATTCCTAAAGATGTAGCAAAAATAACGTCATTTATGGGGATTATCAGTTATTACCAGAGGTTTATTGAAGGATTTTCCAGAATTGCATATCTGATTACATCACTACAAAAAATGGGAATAAAATGTAATTGGTCATAAAAATGTCAAGACAATTTTGATAATCTAAAAGGATGATTAACTACATCACCTATCCTAAAAGTAGCAGATCCATATAAAGACTTTACAATTTTCATAGATGTGAGTAAAGAGGGATTAGGAGGTGTGCTAACACAAGATGAACACATCATCTATTATGAATCATGCAAATTGAAAGAACATCAGCAAAACTATGTGACTCATGATTTAGAATTAGCAGTTGTGATTCATGCATTAAAAATGTGGTGATATTATTTAATGGGAATAAAATTTATGTTACTAAACGACAAAAGTGGTGTAAAGCATTTGTTTATTCAATCAAATCTAAATGCAAGACAAGGAAGATGGTTGGCCTTTTTAAGTGAGTTTGATTTTGAAGTAAGACACATCAAGGGTAAGGAGAACAAAGTTGCATATGCACTAAGTCAGGGGACTAGTGGGATTTATGAAATAATTATTAGCAAGGAAGAAAATGATATCGAACAAAGAATAAAATCTACAAGCAGTAATGATGAAAATTACATCAAAACAACAACAAAATTGCAAAGAAATGCAGAAAAAGTGAACAAAATAGATTTGAGTATAGATACAAATGGGTTGTTAAGGTTCAAAGGCAAGTTATATGTACCTAACTCTACTAATTTAAAGACGCGAATTCTTGATGAGATGCAGAAAAAGACATATCCTGGTCACCCAGGATACCAAAAAATGATAACAACATTAAGGAAACAATTTTGTTGGCCTAACATGAAAAATGAAATAGATGAATATTTGTTTAAATGTTTATATTGTCAACATGTAAAGGATGAGCACCAACGTCCGGTAGGTCTATTACAACCTATGCCTATACCTGAATGGAAATGGGAAATTATTTCGATGGAATTCATCATAGGTTTTCCTAAGACTCAAAGACAAAATGACTCAATTATCATAGTGATTGATAAACTAAGTAAATCTACACATTTTATACTTATGAAATATACTTACAAAGAGATTAATATTGCTGAAATTTTTATGAAATAAATTTTTAGGTTGCATGGAATTCCTAAGATGGTGATTTTAGATAGAGATGTCAAATTTACATCCAATTTTTGGAAATAAGTTTTTGCAGGTTTGAATACTAATTTGAATTTCAACACAAATTACCATCCACAAACAGATGTTCAAACAAAACGAACAAACCAAATTATCGAAGACATGTTGTGAATGTACGTAAGAACAAATCCAACTAAGTGGGAAGAGTATCTACACTTAGTTGAGTTTGCTTACAATAATGGGTTTCAGGCATCAACTAAGATGAGTTCCTTTGAAGTATTATATGGAAGTAAATGCACAACCCCGATTAGTTGGGATGATCCAGTTGACAGGATTATGGTGGGACCGAAAATACTCCAAGAAATGGAAATAATGGTAAAAAGGGTACAACAAAACTTGAAAGAGGCACAACACCAACATAAAATCTATGCTGATATAAGGAGAAGAAATCAGGAGTTCAAAACTAGGGAACATGTATATCTAAAAGTCAAAGAAAGAAGAATCTCTCTAAATATAGGAAGTTGTTCCAATTTGGTACCAAGATTTTGTGCCCCCTTCGAGATTTTAACTTGAATCAGACCCGTGGAATATCAACTAACACTTCCTAAAAATTTAAAAGTTCATAATTGTTTTCATGTTTCGTTAATGAAAATATGTATTCATGATATGACTCAAATCATTGATTAGAACATGGTGCAGGTGGAACCAGAATTTGAGTTCCAAGTGAAACCTTTGTGCTTTCTGGAAAGGAAAGAAACAGTACTTCGGAACAGAGCCATCACCTAGGTAAAAGTGCAATGGAAGCACTATAGTCCTAAGGAGGCCACTTGGGAATTGGAAGAAGATATGCATAAATCTTATCCAATATTGTTCTGAGAGATGATTGAACACTGAGGACAATGTTGTACTTAAGGGGGGAGAGGATGTGATATCCTCAAATTATTAGAAATTAAATTCCAAGTTGAATTTAGAAATAAAATTCCATTTATGGAAAATCCGAATTTAGAATTTTGGATTTTTTAATTATTATTTTATGAGTGTTGGGAAAAGGTTTGACTTTCCCAGCTATCCTCTTTTGATGGACAGACGTATGGGACTAACTTTTTAATAAATTAAATTCTGGAAGATAAATGGAATAACCATGTTAAAAATAGTTGACTATGACTCCATGAGTGGGGAGCAGGTTTGAGTTAACTCAGAGATGATTATTACAAGTGGCAGAAGTCAAGTTTCGTCACTAGCAACCTCTATAAATCACGGTTTTGTAAAGATGTGAATTTCCCTGAGGGAAAGGAATGGAAACACCTAGGGACAAGATAAATACAACATATGTGGGAGGTAGAACACGACTGAGTATGTTGGGATTACGAAATGTTTTGATTTTATGAGCACATCTGGTGTGAGGAAAATAATTTTTTGAACTATTGAAAGTGACCATGGCTAAGGAGTGTGATTCAATTTTCCCTTATGGAGTCATGGTCAGGCTAGGGGGTTATCAAGACAAGTGATTTTGGTTTTTATGTTTCTACGGTTGGGTGGAACATGGTTGTTCCATTTGTTTTCCCAGCATCGGTCTTCAGATATGTTTGTCAATGATGCACTCAAATTATTGATGTCATATTGCTGATGTATATTATTGATGTTATAAATTTGATGTCATGTTTTATGTTTCTATACCTATAAGTAAAATCTGTTTAAGTGGACAGTATAGTCATATTAGTTGTGTGG
>SNQJ01S0014296.1:123825-150085 GCA_010110895.2 Picea sitchensis
TTATTATATCTAATTACCCATTTATTATATCTAACTACCATAGTGGGCCTTATTTAATAATATAGTGGACCTATTCCACCTTACATTGAATGACCTCCACTATTATCACTATGGGCCCTCTGGCCCCCCCCACTACCTCTCTAGCTACCTTACAATCACCCTTCCTTATGCTTGGTTTTTGGGCCTTTTCTCTATGTTTCTCAATCTTTTAGATTCATAATTTTGTCCCAGATTCATCTTTGATTGCTTTAGACTTTGATTGTTTGATATATATTGAAAATATCACTCTTCTTGTCTTTCTTTTAAGAATTGCCTCTGATCAAGTTCTGAGAAGGTTATAAGCTAGTCAAAGTTGATCATATCCTCGAGTCTAGTTTTGATTTTCAATAGTCTTTTTCTTGATTGATTATACAATCATTTGACTTACTTCTTCCCAAAGAATTTTCAAGCTTTCTATTTTTCATTTTTGGAATCCTTTTCTGTCAAATTGGAGGTAGATTGTTGGCATTTGACTCTTGCACTTCAATTATCTTGTGGAAATTGTTGATCCAATTGAATTATGAAAACTTTTAGAGTTGGTTGTGCTATCAATTGGTCTTGAATCCTTTGGTAAGAAATTTTAAGAATCATTTCTTTATTTTGAACGCTCTGATGGAACACGTGTACGAAGTCTCTCGTTTATATTTGTTCTCTCAATTGTGAACGCATATTTGTTTGAGTATTATTTTTCTTCCCATTCTCTTTTGTCTCAGCTTTGAACTATTTCATTCTCATTGAACGAAAAGAATAATCAAATAAATTGCATTTGATCTCATTTGTATTTTCACATCAAACAAATAAATTCATGCATTCTTGATCTTTAGAAGTAGAGTTGTAGCTGAAAACATTAAGTAGATTAGCATCCATTTGTTTTGAAATTTAAAGGCATTTTATTTTGATAATTTGGTGAACATTTGATATCTTCATTTAAATGAAAACAAAATTTCATTTAGTGTTTCATGCATTGAGTGTTGTGCTAATATTTTAATCGTATTTTGAAGAAAAAAAAAAACTCTTCTCCCTCTTATAAGTAGGATTCAACGAAAGAAATTGTGCATTTCATTTTCCTACTAGATGGATTTTGGATTCAGGTAAAAAAATCATTAGTTTCATATCCATATACCCTTCATTAAGAAATAGATATAAATAATAAACCACAAGTAATTAGAATAAACTAGACTTTTTATTTATAAAACACCAACACTAGTCTAGGGATGAGAATATTTGGACTAGGAAAATTGATTAAATTGTCTAAGATTGATAAAAAAATATTGTAGAACACTAAATATTGCTCAAATCAAATTTCAATATAGGCATATTCAGGAACCCCCTCTAACACAGGGGCTAAACATGAAGGGAAAATCATAGGAGATTACTCCTTCAAATATTGACCAATCGTAGCAAAAATAACATATATTGGGGGTTCTTCTTGAAGTGTTACTGGTTCATTTGGTATCGGTGCTTCATTAATATCAAATCTATTTGAGGTAATCAAGAGAATTATGAGTCCACTTGTCTTTATCCCTTTAGAAGAGATTCAAAATTTGTTATCCTTCCCATATGTTTGGTCCCGCCTATCGATTGTACCCCTCGGGAGGCCGATTGAAAGTTCCTAACTTTAGTGGCCTTTCCTAGATACCTACAGAGGTGACTATGAAGGGATTCACATGGTACCTAGGGAATATGTCATATCAGACTTTCAATACCCTTTGAAGGTGACCCCCTGAAGTGAGGGTTTCTTGCACCAAGAAGCGTTGATACATGGAGGTTGGGGTAACTAATTCTCATATATTTACTGATATCTTGCTATCCCATCTTCAGAGGATCCATCTATTGTTTTTCTGATTGATTAACTTTATATTTTTTAAGGGTGTGTTCTTTTGTCACTTGTAGTTATCCCTAGGATTGTTTTTTTTTTTAACTCTAGCCGACGAAGGTCTTCGTAGGTCTCGTAGGATGCAAGGGTTTCCTCCGAAAGGTTATGAACCCTTACCTCCTCAGTCACCGAAATATCATTCCAACGAAGGAACAATAAATGAAGAATTTTTTTCTGAGACTGGGAGTGTAACTTCTCCTTTATCTGAGTAATTTACAGAAGGGGGCATAGGTTTTCAGGAAGGTTTTGTTCCTTGAAACCCACCTTTAACTGATCCTTTTGGCCCAATCATTCTACAAATACCTCCTTCTAGATATTTTGAATATGTACTATGATGTCATCCTTCCCAAATACCAATCAAACCATACAAGAAATTTTTAGATATGGATTCAAGAATACCTAACCCTACAGAAGGATTTAATACCCCTATTCGAACATCTAGATTAGTTAATCCTACTGAGACTCTTGCTCCTAATCCTTCTACTTTGTGGAGAACATCTTCAAGACAAGACATCCTCCTTAAGATGGGTATGAAATTGACCCATCCCCTTCCTACCTTTAAAAAATCACATGTAGCCTCTTCCTTAGGATCATACATGGTTAATCATCCTGAGGGACAAATAGGTAACATTGTTATTGTTTTGGATCAAATGTCAAGTAGCTTGGGTTTTCTCCTTCCTAGTCAATTATGCAGCACTATGAAAATTTAACACACTATACCTTTGCAAAATATAATTTCATTTATACCAAAGAATCCCATAGGGACACCATGTCCTCTTAGAACACAAAATCCTATTGTGACACAAGTTTCAGCCAGGGTGCAATTTTCTACCAGAGGACAAAATACCATTAGTGGGAATTTTCCTATTAGTGGACATATTCCTATTGGGGGGAAACCTTTAGTTGGTGGAAAAATATCAGATGTAACCTGTTCACCCTTGACCATGTTTTGGAGAACTTGGTTCATGTTTGACCGATTTTGGGACTTCGACATGCTGGTCAAAGGCGGAGCGCAAGGCGGAGCGCAAGGCGAAGCGGAGATCACGGGATCTCGGGCCCTTCTTACGGAATTTTTGGGTTTAGGGTTTATGTAATGGGTATGGGATGTCGGCCCATGGGTTTACCCATGTTTAGGCCATTTTGTAATGTATAAATAGAAATATAGGCGATGTAAGTGAGAGAGACCTAGTGGAACCAGCTTAGTGCGAAGCTAGAGGCTTTGTGCATATCGTGTGGTAAGACCTTGTAGAGCTAAGTGAAAGTGATTGTAAGAAGCTTGTGTGTAGATTGTAACAGAGCTCTATGCTTAAACCTAGCTCGGCGAAAGAGGATCTGGCGAGGTGTGCACAATTATCCTGTCCTATGCGGAGTGGGGATTTTGGGCTCTGTGCACGCAAAAAGATTGACAAAAGATAACAAAGAAGAAGAAGAGTTGGTGGACGTAGCCCCACACTAGCGTGAACCATCTATATCCTCTATTATGGTTTCCTTTTGTGATTGATGTGATTTATTCTTAATGTTGTTATATTTATGTATGTTAAATGCTTCTGACATAGTATCTTAGTGCCTAGTGATGTGAATGAATGATACATCTAATATGTTTCTATGTCATAAGTTCTTGGAAGTGTTAGATATTGTTGAATACCGCGTTGTTATGTAATTAGGGTTGTAGTCTGTGATTTAAATAAGGGTTAAATGATAATGAATGTTAACTGCTAAGTTCTCTCTTAAGGTATTGTAATCACATACCTGTGTCATAGCTAGGTTGAATACATCTGAGTCCTGCAACCCCCCCTACCTCTACCTCGGGTGAGACTTCATCTGCTTCGCAGGTGTTTCTGAAAGGATCAATATTTAGGGTTTTGTTGGTGCGCTACTGAAGCGTTCAACCCTCGGTCTTCCCCTGTGCCAACAAATGGTTTGGTTGTCAGAACCTAAAACTATGATCATTGGGAACTGAAGAAAAGAGAAAGCTCTATGCATAGATCTATTTCCCTAGTGTCTAGTATTCTACTTGACTTGTGAAGATCTGTGCTAAGAAGAGAAGTCTGATCTAAAGAAAAGAGGTAATATCTTGAAGCTTTGTTCTCTGATAAATGTAAGATAAGTGATAATTTGTATTTCGAAAGAATGGATATAAGTATGTTTAATAGATTTGGTCTTAGTCTGAAAACTAGGGTAAATCTAAAAGAAAGAAGATTTGATATGAATCGATTTGATAGAAATAATGAAAGATATGTTATTCCTATCCATAGAAAGAATTGTTGGACTAACAAGTGGATGCGGGATCCTAGAAAGGATTTTTTGCAGACCCCCCACTATGATCCCAGTGCGCAGTACTAGAAAGGCTGGGGATCATTCAAGAGAAAGTGAGGATTGAATATTTGTTATAGTTGTAGGAGACCAGGACATCTTGCTAAGGAATTCCCTCGTAGAGGTCCTATTTTCCTTTGTTGTAAAGCTAATGGACATGAAGTTTTGGATTTCCCTAGAATGATTTCTAAAGTTGAAAAGATGAATATGAGATAAGAAAACTATGAGATAGGCCAAGAAACTAAGGATATGATAGAACCCCAGAAAGAATCAGAGACTGTATTATTACAGATGAAAGAAACCTTGAACGATCATAGAGATATCAACTTACCAGAGATCTTAAAAGAGAATGAATGCATCGAAAAAATAATAGGATACTTCAACATAGACTGTGTCCTGGATGAGGAAACACAGGTGAATATCATGACAAAAAGAACTTGGGAAATTTGGGGAAAAATCGCTATGGTTCCTTCATTGGGAGGAATAAGATTATTTAGAGGAAAGTTGATAACCCTATGTGGAAGAATTACCTAGACAGTTATGAGTTCTTATGGAACTGTGACAGAAGAAGAACTTGTGATTGTTAAATTTATTGAGAAAAACAACCCATTTTCTATTTTGCTAGGAAAAACCTCGATTGAGAAAGATCAAATATGAAGGAAACAAGAAAAGGAGGATATACAACAGAAAAAAGAAATAACTAAGAGATTTCATGGCTATGAGAATTGAACACTTACTGGAAGAACAAGAGGACCAGTCAAAGCTACTAAGGACCAAAGATATGGATGTTTAACTTGAAAGAACTTAGGAAGACTTGAAATACATATCTCTACAAAAGAGTAAAGCACCTACCCCAGAAAGAGAAGAAGTATTACTCTCAGAAACTATGAAAGACCCTCCACAAATCAAAGTTACTATGCCTAGAGGAGATAAGAAAAATAATGGAAAGAGGAAACTAGTGACTCAAATCACAAGAAAGAAAGCCAGAAACCTCAACAAGAAGAAATAAAAAATAGAAAAGTTACAGGAACTTCGTTAGGATATCAAAACAGCGTAAATTGACATTTCTTCATGATGAAGAAATATGACAATCGGAGGTGTCCTGATCATTAGCACAATGCTCCAAAATGGATAGAAACATAGTTATTGTCGGAATGTTTGCCATTGGACCATTGGGACCACACCACAATGGATGAAATTTCATTGATTAAGGTTTTCCTACCCATTGGAAGGATCTGTTACGATGATGTATATTTATACCATTGAGCATTTCACCATGGAGACTTTTTCCAATTATGATTATTCGAGCTGATTATTACCACGCCGTGATTATTGAGACCTCGCCACCCATGCTATTGCAGTGAGTTTTTGTTCACTGACCTAATATATCAGATCTCGAGTCTGCATGTCAGATGAAATTAACGCAGTAGAAAAATCCATCGAAAAGATCCTAATAGACCTCATGGGTGAGAAGGTGATGTCTGCAGGCATCCAAGCCTTGTAGAAGAGAGGAGTGCAATCATCCCGAGATGTAACAGAGAAATGAACCAAGCATTATGATGACTTAGCGAATGCGAAGCTCATCCCATCTATCCTGCTCGACTGCATCCCGCCTCTGGCTGGCGTGGTGAGTCGTGACAGCTTCCGGAGGGACTTCGAGTGCATAGTCATCACTGGGTACCTCACGAAGAGAATATGTGAAGTCAGACCATAGTTGGAGAGGATTCTGATGTTGAATATCAATGGCTATAACTTAGGATACCGCAAGATCTATGGCACACTCGCACCATACAAGTATTGTACCAAGAAAAAGGGGAAGAAGTCAAAGATCATCCCCTAACTGTGGACCATAGACATCATGAGGTCAACCATCTTGAACATAATAAAGATACCCCACTTTGGAAGGCACCAGGAGGTTAACATGTGCATTAAACTCTTGTTGCCATGTTTCCATGGCCATTATCTATGGTTGGACAGGCGTATCACAGCCGATATGGCGTTGATCCATCAGATCACTTGATTAAGCATGCAAGGACCAGAACCACAATACTTTTATCTAGGGAAGGCTGCATATCGTGCCCTGGCACAGAGAATCATAGATACCTATGGAAATGTGGAGAAGGGGAAGCGAGTCTACAAGGTAGCCTCCATCTAGAATGGTGTCGTGCACCTAGCTTGTCAGTTGATCGTTGGAAAGATATAGTAAGGAAGAATAGACCCACGTAGTTCATGGGGTTTGTTGTTGACCTCGTGGGAAAATGCATTGAAGGGATACAAATGAACTAGGTGAGCTACCTAGTCAACCAATTAGAGAAAGACTGTTGTGAAGCTCAGGATCAGGGCTATGAGTTCCATTTTAGTTGTTTGTTGATCCTCATCACCTTCATTTCTTGGGAGATGCCGGAAGGTAGGGACTTCTCTGAAATTGAGCTATCTGAATGCTTAGCTATGAAGTTCACTACACTCTATTATTCGAGCGACATATTGAGTCTTTCCCCCATATGATGTCGAACACCCTGGACATGTTCAGGCCAATTATGAAGTTCTGCGTAGATAGAAATTGTATTTATATCATTGTTCATGGAGATGAACATAAAGAAGAGATTAAATCCTACTACAAGCTCACAGAGGAGGACCTATAATAAATAACTAAGCAATGTCCTACAGAGCTCCTTATACCACTCGACTAGGAAGAACTGCCTGACCCCGACCTCATTGGAAGTCTTGTGGTCACTCGTGAAGAGTATGATGCACCCAACAGTAGAAAGAAGAAACATAAGGAATATGTAAAGGAAATAAATAGCACATCATAAGAGATTGCATTAGATTCATCTAGTAGAGGAGGAGATGATGAAGTGGACAAAGAAGAGAAGTAAGGGGAAGAAGACAAGCAAAATCACGGTGAAGTAACACCACCTAGGAACCCCCTTGATGAGGAAGATATGTCCAATAAAAKAAAGGTTTCCCCAATGAAACCTACATCGCGGAAGAAGTCAAAGGCTAGTATTCCCAAGCTACAGACTGTGCTCACGRTGGATGACATTGACCTCATCATCRTCGTCATATCAGATACATCAGAAGATATTTTACAAGGCAATGAAGAAAAAGAAGAATCTATGTATGATCGTATTGAAGCAGATCTTAAAGGAATACAACAGGCTCTCCATTCAAGTCATGTAGTGCCTACTGTGCCATTGTCAGTATGGAACATAGAAGTAGGATATGATCCTGCCCAGCTATGCATGATACTAGATGCGGCAGAGGCTCACCTTTGTCATGTCCAGGAGGAAAAGGAATAGGCCACAGAGGCTCTGAAGAAAGAAAAAGAGGATGCCATAGAACAATGTTGGGTTGCGCAACAAGAAAAAGATGACCTCCATTCAAATTTTGTAGAGGATAGAGCTCAGATCCAAAGGGAGAAAGAAAATTTGCGTGCAGAGCAGATTGGAGTTAAAGAAGCAGTCACTAGAGCACTTCGCTCGATGACGGGATTAGAGAAGATGGAAGAATACCCATTGGAGAATCAAGTGGGAAGGCTTGTCGAAGCCATTCAACAAATCCAACAAATAATAACATAATTGGAATTAAAGACAGTGCCAAGCACTCCGCAGGAAGTGTGATATCTAAGAGAAGAAACTGCGAGGAGCACAATTGAGAAAATCATGACATTAGACTTAGAATGAAAACATATCAGCATTCAAAGTGTGTAGACCTATGAGCACCTTGCAGAGGACCCTGAGCTCAGGACACTGGAGTCACAACTCCAGTAGGAAAAACAACGAGAAGCAACAGTGAAATCACAATTGAAGCTACTATCACTGGTTGAGAGGATGAAAAGAGCCCAGGAACAATGCATGGTTTAGCAACATGCCCATGCCATTCAAAGAAAGGTCATGGAAGTAACCCAAAGGCTCCATCTAGTGTAGGATTAAACCTGCACACTTTTTGAGGATATTGAAGGACAATGTGCATAGCTAGAACAAGTATTCACCTCAGTTGAACAATGATTGGAAGTACTTGTCACCGAGAAGGACATTCAGGAGTTCGTTGAGAAGGAGGATCTGACCAAGAAGCAAGTCGAAGAAGCTCCATCCAAGCTCAAGGCCTTTGACAAAGAGTTACTCAGATCAGAGTGACCCAAGACAAGTCACAGGTGAGTGTTGGGGGCCTGTTGGCCCTTCAACAAATTTTGGAGAACTTGGGTCATGTTTGACCAATTTTTGGACTTCAACAAGCTGGTCAAAGCTGGAGCACAAGGCGAAGCAGAGATTGAGGTATGTAGTCCCCTTATTAGGGAATTTTTGGGTTTAGGGTTTATGTAATGGGTGTGGGATGTTGGCCCATGGGTTTACCCATGTTTGGGCCCTTTTGTACTGTATATATAGAAATCTAGGCGATGTAAGTAAGAGAGACCTAGTGGAACTAGCTTAGTGCAAAGCTAGAGGCTTTATGCATATAGTGTGCTAAGAACTTGCAAATCTAAGTTCAAGTGATTGTAATAAGCTTGTGTGCAGATTGTATGAAGGCTTTGTGCTTAAACCTAGCTTGGGGAAGGAGGATCTGGCGAGTTGCGCACAAATCTCCTATCCTATGCGGACTGAGGTTTTTGAGCTCTGTACATGTAAGAAGATTGATAGAAGATAACAAAGAAGAAGAAGAGTTGGTGGACGTAGCCCAACACTGGGGTGAACCACGTATATCCTGTGTTATGGTTTCCTTATGTGATTGATGTGATTTATGCTTAATGTTGTTATATTTATGTATGTTAAATACACATGATATAGTATCTTAGTGCCTAGTGATGTGAATGAATGTTATATCTGATTTGTTTCTATGTGCTAACTGCTTGGAAGTATTAGATCTTGTTGAATACTACGTTGTTATGTAATTAGGGTTCCAATCTGTGATGTAAATAAGGGTTAAATGCTAATGAATGTTAATTGCTAAGTGATCTATTAAGGTATTGTAATCATGGATCTGTGTCCCAGCTAGGCTGCATACATCTGAGTCCTACAACCCCACTTGTCTCTACCTTGGGTGAGACTTCATATGCTTCACAGGTGTTTTCGAAATGGACAATAGTTAGGGTTTTGTTAGTGCACTGTTGAAGCGTTGAACCCTAGGTCTGCCCCCGTGCCAACATAACCCAACTTCTGACTGGAGGGAAAGTTATAGGAAAAATTTCAAACCCTTTACTTGGAAGCCAACAATATCCCTTGGGGAGAAACACTCTAGTAGGTCACTCATGGGGGAAAACCACTCAATTAGTACCCTCTAATCCTACTCCCTAAAGACTATATTTTAGACAAACATTTCCATGTGTTGTTAACCCTACCTAGGGCTAGTCAATTCAAATGGATTTTCCTCCACTAAGAAGTGCACATAATCAATTGGTGAACCCAACTTTGGTTTCCCAAATTCCAACACTGGTGAATCTCTCTCTTACTAGCCAGATAACTCAACAGAAGCCTATGGGAAAACATTCAGGATATATCGTACCTATACAACCATATTATTGTCCTACTACTAGTTTGATGCTTCATCAATATTACCAGTATCCTCAAAGCAATCAACAATTACCTTTTCTAGCCACTTTGGACCTTCTAGACTTGTCAATATTGACGAATGATCCCATACTACATTCTCCATTATGGCCAGTAATTCCTACCATGTTACTATATGACATTCCTAATATTGATGTAAAACATAGGGATCACCCCAATAACCATGTTATGAAATTCTAGATTTGGTGTTCTTCGAACTCATTAATGGATGATTCTATTCAGTTGCATCTTTTCCAACGAACTCTTATGAGCTCAGCAACTAAGTGGTATATTGAATTACCATGAGGTTTATTTAATCAATTTAATTCTCGTGTGATGGAATTCTTAACCCATTTTCAATTCCTGATTAGATATGAAACCGATATGGATTTTTTGACCTCCCTTCGACAATCTACTTCCACTCACATTTATGATCATATTCATGAGTGGAGGCGATGAAGATGGTTAATGAAAGCTTCCATTCCTGGCCAATTATTCGTATAATGGTTCATGAAGTCAATTATACCACCCATTACCAGAGATGTTTTGATGGGAGGTGTTTTCATTAAAGATAAGGATATTATTCATTCTCAATATATGGAGTTGGTTTATTCCAAATCTTGTGCCTTGTATGAATTAATCATGCATGCTTCCTGTACGTCAAGTGATCAATAAAAACCATCATGTGATGCTCATTCTGATTGCCTCATCAGTTCTTTAAAAATCTAGTCTTCCACACAATCAATTGGGAAAACAAGCCATTCAACTTCTACCCCAGCTACGACATAGACTTCCATTCAACCCAGCCCTTCTTCCTCTCCTCGTCAAACCTCTCTGCAATCTGGAGGAAATAAGTAGAACAAAACAGAATCTAAGAAAACTTCTAATTAAAAAGAGAGTTCGAAGACAAAAAACTATTGTCAATAAACAATTGCATTGAAAGTTGAAATTTCCATGTTTAATGTGTCGAGAATATCATTACACTAGGAATTTTCCTCAGCGAGATGAAGTAATTATTTTTTTTAAATGGAATTCCCAACCTGTTGTTTTGACTGTGAATTTCATCCCATCTATCCTGCCTGACTACATCCCACCTATGGTTGGCGCGGTGAGTCGTGACAACATCCTGAGGGACTTCGACTACACAGTCATCACTACATACCTCTTGAAGGGAATAAGCATTGTCATATCACAGTTGGAGAGGATTCTGATGTTGAATATCAGCGACTATAACTTAGGATACCGAAAGAACTATGGCACACTTGTACGATACAATTATTTGACCAAGACAAAGGGGAAGAAGTCAAATATCATTCCAATCGTGGACCATGGACATCACGAGGTCCACCATCCTAAATGTAATGAAGATACACCACTTTGGAAGGCACCAAGAGGTTAACGCATTCGTTAAAATCCCGTTGTTGTGATTCCATGGAGGTTACCTATGGTTGGACAAGCATATCACAGTTGATCAGGTTTTGATCCATCATATCATTGAATTAAGCATGCAAGGACCAGACCCACAAGACTTTTATCCAGGAAGGCTGTAGATCGTTCCTTGGTGCAGAGAATCAAAGATACCTATGGAAATGTTGAGAAAGGGAAGCGAGGCTAGAGGGTAGCCTCCATCCCAAATGGCAAAGTGTTCCTAGCCTTCCAGTTGATCACTAGTAAGCTAGTAAGGAAGAACAGACCCACACAGTTCACGAAGTTTGTTGTTGTCCTCATGGGAAAATTCATTAAAGGGATACAAATGAATTGGGTGAGCTACCTCTTCAAATAGTTAGAGAAATACTACCATGAAGCTGAGGATTAGGGCTATGATTTCCATTTTAGTTGGTTTTTGTTCCTCATCGCCTTCATTACTTGGGAGATTCCAGAAGGTGTGACCTTACCTGAAATTGAGCTATTCGAACCCTTAGCTGGGAAGTTCACTATGCTCTGATATTTGAGAGACATGGCTAAACCATGGAAGTTAAGTGCGGTGTTACACACCTATTACCTACAGTTGAAGAGGGATATTGAGTCTTTCCTTTGTATGAGGTCGAACACCTTGGACAGGTTCAGGCCAATTATGAAGTTCTGCGTAGATAGACATTTTATTTATATCGTTGTGCATGGAGATGAACATAAAGAAGAGATTCAATCCTACTAAATAATCACAAAGATGGAATTGGAAGAAGTAACTAAGGAATGGCCTACAGAGCTATGTATACCAGTCGACTAGGTATAATTTTCTGACCCTAACATCATTGGAAGTCATGTGGTCACCCGGGAAGAGTATGATGCACCCAACAGTA
This sequence comes from Picea sitchensis, assembly GCA_010110895.2. Lineage (NCBI taxonomy): Eukaryota > Viridiplantae > Streptophyta > Pinopsida > Pinales > Pinaceae > Picea > Picea sitchensis. The sequence continues at coordinate 135,897 of SNQJ01S0014296.1, forward strand.
GCAGGAAGAAAAAGAAGGAATATGTACAGGAAATAAACAACGCATCATAAGAGATTGCATCAGATTCATCTAGTAGAGGAGGAGATTATGAAGTGGAAAAATAAGAGAGAGAAGGGGAATAAGAAAATAAAAATCAGGGAAAAGTAACACCACCTAGGAACCCCCTTGATGACGTAGAGACGTCCAAGAAAAGAAACATTTCCCCAACGAAACCTACATCACAGAAGAATTCAAAAACTAGTAAGCCCAAGCTTTAGATTGTGCTCACGGTGGATGACATCGACCTCATCATCACTGCCATATCAGATACATTGGAAGATATTTTACAGCACAATGAAGCAAAACAAGACTCCATGTATGATCGCATTGAAGTAAATCTTAAGAGAATACAACAGGCTCTGCAATCAAGTTGCGCAGTTCCTACTACTCCGTCATCAACAGGGAACATAGAAGTAGGCGATGAGCCTACCCAACTATGAAGGATATCATATGTGACAGAGGCTCACCTTCGTCGTGTCTAAGAGGAAAAGGAACTGGACACAGAGGCCCTAAAGCAAGCAAAATAGGAAGCCATAGAACAACGTCAGGTTTCACAGCAAGAAAAATACAACTTCCAGGTGAAGTTTGCAAAGGATAGAGCATTGATCCAGAGGGAGAAAGAAAAGTTGCTTGCAGAGAAGATTGGAGTTAAAAAAGAAGTCACTAAAGCACTTCACTCTGTGATGGGATTAGAGAAGATGGAAGAAGACCTAGTGGAGAATCAAGTGGTAAGACTTTCCGAAGACATTCATCAAATCCAACAAAGAATAATAGAATTGGAATTACAGACAGTGCCATGAACTCCGTAGGAAGTGCGATATCTAAGAGAAGAAACTATGAGGAGCACAGTTGAGAGAATCAAGGCATTAGCCTTGAATTGAAAACAACTCAATAGTCAAAGTGTGAAACCTATGAGCACCTTCCAATGAACCCTAAGCTCAGGACACTGGAGTCAGAGCTCCAGGAGGCAAAACAACAAGAAGCAATAGTGCAAGAGAAGTTGAAGTCATTATCACCAGTTGAGAGGATGAAAATAGCCTAGTAACAATGAATGGTTCTGCAACGGGCCCATGTCATTCAGAACAAGGCCATGGAAGTAACCCGAAGACTCCAGCCAGTGTAGGATGAAGCCTGCACACGTTTTGAGGATATTGAAGGACAAGGTGCACAGCTAGAAAAAGTAGTCACCTTAGTTGAACAACGATTGGAAGAACATGTCACCGAGTAGGTCATTCATGAGTTCATCGAGCAGGAGGCTTTGGCTAAGAAGTACGTCGAAGCAGCTTGAGCCAATCTCAAGGACTTTGAGGTAGAGTTACCCAAATCAGAGTGAATCAGGATGATTCACAGGTGAGTGTTGGGGGCCTATTGACCCTTGACCAAGTTTTGGAGAACTTGGGTCACATTTGATTGATTTTCAAACTTTGACAGGTTTCTCAAAGCTAGAGTGCAAGGCGAAGCGGATATCGCGGTATATCAACCCCTTCTTAGGGAATTTTTTTGTTTACAGTTTATGTAACAGGTATGGGATGTCAGCCCATGGGGTTACCCATGTTTAGGCCCTTTTGTAATGTATAAATAGAAATCTAGGTGATGTAAGTGAGAGAGACCTAGTGGAACTGGCTTAGTGTGAACCTAGAGGCTTTATGCATACCGTGCGCTAAGAACTTGTAGAGCTAAGTGTAGGTGATTGTAAGAAGCTTGTGTGGAGATTGTAAGAAGGTTTTGTGTTTAAACCTAGATCAGGGAAGGAGGATTTGGCGAGGTGCACACATGTCTCCTGTCCTATGCGAAGTATGACTTTTCGACTCTGTTCATGTAAGAAAATTGACAGAAGATAGCAAATAAGAAGAAGAGTTGGTGGACATATCCCCACACTGGGGTGAACCATGTATATCCTGTGTTATGGTTGCCTTGTGTGATTGATGTGATTTATGCTTAATGTTGGTATCTTTATGTACTTTAAATGCATATGATATAGTATCTTAGTGCCTACTGATGTGAACGAATGCTTGATCTGATCTGTTTCTATGTGCTAAGTGCTTCAAAGTGTTATATTTTGTTGAATATTGTTTTTTTATGTAATTAGGGTTCAAAACTGCGATGTAAATAACGATCAAATGATAATCAATGTTAACTGCTAAGTGTTATGTTAAGGTATTGTAATCAAAGGTCTGTGTCCTAGCTAGGTTGTATACATCTAAGTCCTGCAACCCCCCCTGCCTCTACCTCAGGTGAGACTTCATCTTCTTCGCAAGTGTTATTGAAAGGGTCGGTAGTTAGGGTTTTGTTTGTGCGTTGCTTAAGCGTTGAACCCTGGGTCTGCTCCTGTGCTAACATAACCCAAGTTGTGACTGTAGGGAAAGTTATAAGAAAAGTTCCAAACCCTTTACTTGGAATCCAACAATATCCCTTGGGGAAAATGGCTATGGTAGGTTACTCATGGGGGAAAACCGCTAAGGTAGGACTCTCTAATCCTACTCCCTCAAGACTATATTTTAGACAAAAAAATTTAGGTGTTGTTAACCCAACCTAGGTTCAGCCACGTCAAATGGGTTTTCCTCCACTAAGAAGTGCACATAATCAATTGGTGAACCCAACTTTGGTTACCCAAATTCTTCCACTGGTGAATATCGCTCTTACTAGCTAGATACCTCAACGGAAACCTATGGGAAAACAGTAAGGATATAGCATACCTATACAACCAACTTATGGTCCTACTAGTAGTTCGATGCTTCATCAATATTACTAGTATCCTCAAAGCAGTCAACAATTACCTTTTCTAGCCACTTTGGACCTTCTAGACTTGTCAATATTGATGAATGAGCCCATACTACATTCTTCATTATGGCCAGTAATTCCTACCATGTTACCATATGATATTCCTAATATTGATGTAAAACCTAGTGAACACCCCCATAACCATGTTATGACATTCCACATTTGGTGTTCTTCGAACTCATTAATGGATGATTCTATTCAGTTTCATCTTTTCCAACTAACTCTTATGGGATCAGCAGCTAAGTGGTATATTGAATTACCATGATGTTTATTCAATCAATTTAATTCTCTTGTGATGGAATTATTAACCCATTTTCAATTTTCGATTATATATGAAACCGATATGGAGTTTTTGACCTCCCTTCGACAATACAATTCCACTCACATTTCTGATCATATTCATGAGTGGAGGCGATGAAAATGGTTAATTAAAGCTTTCATTATTGGCCAATTATTGGTATAATGGTTCATGAAGTCCCTTTTACCACCCATTTCCAGAGATGTTTTGATGGGAGGTGTTGTCATTGAAGAGAAGGATATTACTCATTCTCAATATATGGAGTTATTTTATTCTCAATATAGTACCTTGTATGACTTAATCCTGCATGATTCCCGTACGTCAAGTGATCAAAAAAAACCATCATCTCATGCTCATTCTGATGGCCTCATCAGTTCTTTAAAAATTCAGTATTCAACACAATCAATTGGGAAAACAAGCCATTCAACTTCTACCCCAACTATGGCATAGACTTCCATTCAACCTAACCCTTCTTCCTCTCCTCGTCAAACCTCTCTAAAATCTGGAGGAAATAAGTAGAACAAAAATAAATATAAGAAAAATTCTAATCAAAAAGAGAGTTCAAAGACAAAAAAAACTATTCTCGATAAACAACTGCATCAAAATTTGAAATTTCCATGTTTAATGTGCGGAGAATATCATTACACTAGGGATTTTCCTCATCGCGATGAAGTGATTTTTGTTTAAAAATGGAATTACCAACCTGTTGTTTTGACTGCAAAGCTCATCCCATCTATCCTTCCTGACTACATCCCGCCTCTGGTTGGATCGGTGAGTCCTGACAACATCCCAATAGACTTAGACTACACATTCATCGTTTCATACCAGTCGAAGGGAATATGTGCAGTCAGACCATAGTTGGAGAGGATTCCGACGTTGAAGATCAATGACTATAACTTAGGATACTGCAAGAACTATGGAACACTTTCACCATGCAATTATTTGACCAAGACAAAGGGGAATAAGTCAAATATCATCCCCCAACCATAGACCATGGATATCGTGAGGTCTACCATCCTAAATGTAATGAAGATACCCCACTTTGGAAGGCACCATGAAGTTAACGCGTGTGTTAAAATCCTATTACCATGATTCCATGGCGATTACCTATGGTTGGAAAATCGTATCAAAGTTGATCCGGTGTTGATCCAAAGAATCATCGGATTAAGCATGCAAGGACTACACCCATAAGAGTTTTATCTAGGGAAGGCTGAAGATCATGACCTGGCACAGAGAATCAAAGATACATATGGTAACGTGGAGAAGGGGAAGTGAGGCTACAACCTCCATCTAGAATGGCACAGTGCACCTATCCTTCCATTTGATCGTTGGTAAGATAGTAAGGAAGAAAAAACCCATGCAGTTCACGGGGTTTGTTGTTGATCTCGCAGGAAAATGCATTGAAGGGATACAAATGAACTGGGTGAGCTACCTCGTCAACCAGTTAGAGAAAGACTGTCGTGAAGCTTAGGATCAGGGCTATGAGTTCCATTTTAGTTGGTTGTTGATCCTCATCGCCTTCATTGCTTGGGAGATGTCGAAAGGTGTGACCTTCCCTAAAATTGAGCTATCTGAACCCTTAGCTACGAAGTTCAATATGCTCTAGTATTCAAGTGGCATGGATAAACAGTGATAGTCAAGCGCGGTGTTCCACACCTATTACCTACAGTTGAAGAGGGTTATTGAGTCTTTCCCTCATATGACGTCGAACACCCTAGACAATTTTAGGCCAATTATGAAGTTCCTCATAGATAGACATTTTATTTATATCACTACGCATGGACACAAACATAAAGAAGAGATTCAATCTAACTATAAGCTCACAGAGGAGGACTTGGAAAAAATAACAAAGAAAATTCCTACAGAGATCCTTATACCATTCGAATAGGTAGAACTATTTGAACCTGACCTCAGTGGAATTCATCTAGTAACTCGCAAAGAGTATGATGGACCCAGTAGTAGAAGGTAGAAAAAGAAGGAAGATGTATAGGAAATAAACAACACATCAGAACATGTTGCATCATATTCATCTAGTAGAGGATGAGATGATGAAGTGTAAAAAGAATAGAAAGAAGGGGAAGAAGACAAGTAGAAGCAAGGAAAACTAACACCACCTAGGATCCCCCTGAATGAGGTAGAGACGTCCACAAAAAGAAAGGTTTCCCCAATCAAAACTAGATCGTGGAAGAAGTCAAAAGCTAGTAAGCCGAAATTGCAGACTGTCCTCACGGTGGATGACATTGAACTCATCATCACCACTATATTAGATACATCATAAGATATTTTACAATGCAATGAAGAAAAACAAGAATCCATGTATGATCGCATTGAAGTAGAGCTTAAAGGAATACAATAGGCTCTCCATTCAAGCCACGCAGTGCCTACTGTGCCATTGTCAGCAGGGAACATATAAGTAGGAGATGAGCTTTCCCAGCTACGCAGCATAGCATATGCAACAGAGGCTCACCTTTGTTGTGTCCAGGATGAAAAGGAACAGGCCATCAAGGCCCTGAAGCAATCAAAAGATGAATCCATAGAACAACATCGGGTTGTGCAACAAGAAAAAGATGACCTCTAGGCAAAGTTTGCAAAGGATAGAGCACATATCCATAGGGAGAAAGAAAAATTGATTGCAGAGCAGATTAGAGTTAAAGAAGTAGTCGCTAGATCACTTCTCTCTATGACAGGCTTAGAGAAGATTGAAGAACACCCAGTGGAGAATCAAGTGGGAAGGCTTGCCGAAGACATTCAACACCTCCACCAAAGAATAACATAATTGGAATTACAGACAATGCCAAGCACTCCACAGGAAGTGTGAGATATAAGAGAAGAAACTTCAAGGAGCATAGTTGAGAGAATCATGGCATTAGCCTTGGAATGAAAACAACTCAGCAGTCAAATTGCACAGACCTGTGAGTGCCTTGTAGAGGAAGTTGAGCTCAGGACACTGGAGTCATAGCTCCAGGAGGAAAAACAACAAGAAACAATAGTGAAAGTGAAGTTGAAGCTACTATCACTGGTCAAGAGGATGAAAAGAGCCCAGGAACAATGCATGGTTCAGTAGCAGGTCCATGCCATTCAGAAAAAGGTCATGGAAGTAACCCAAAGAATCCAGCCAGTGAAAAATGAAGCATGCACACCTTTTGAGGAGATTGAAGGACAAGGTTCACAGCTAGAACAAGTAGTTACCTTAGTTGAACAACGATTGGAAGGACCTATCATTGAGAAGTCCATTCAGGAGTTCACCAAGTAGGAGGCTCTGGCTAAGCAGCGGGTCAAAGCAACTCAAGCCAATATTGAGGCCTTCAAGGCAGAGTTACCCAGATCAGAGTGACTCGGGACACGTCATAGGTGAGTGTTAGGGGCCTATTGGCCCTTGACCAAGTTTTGGAGAACTTGACTCATGCTTGATAGATTTTGGGACTTCTACAGGATGGTCAAAGGTGGAGCACAAGGCAAAGAAGATATCATGGGATCTCGGCCCCTTCTTAGGGAATTTTTGGGTTTAGGGTTTATGTAACAGGTATGGGATGTTGGCCCATATGTTTACCCATGTTTAGGCCATTTTTTAATGTATAAATAGAAAGCTAGGCATTGTAAGTGAGAGGGACCTAGTGGAACCGGCTTAGTGCAAACCTAGAGGATTTATGCATACCATGTGCTAAGAACTTGCAGAGCTAAGTGCAAGTGATTTTAAGAAGCTTGTGTGCAGATTGTAAGAAGGCTTTGTGCTTAAACCTAGCTTGGGGAAGGAGGATCTGACGAAGTGTGCATGGATCTCTTGTCCTATGCAGAGTGGGGTTTTTGGGCTTTGTGCATGTAAGAATATTGACAAAAGATAACAAAGAAGAAGAAGAGTTGGTGGATGTAGCCCCAAACTGGGGTGAACCACGTATATCATGTGTTATGGTTGCCTTGTGTGACTGATGTGATTTATGATTAATGTTGTTATCTTTATGTATGTTAAATTCATATGATATAATATCTTAGAGCCTAGTGATGTGAATGAATGCTAGATATGATTTGTTTCTATGTGCTAAGTGATTGGAAGTGTTAGATATTTGTGAATACTACGTTTTCCTGTAATTAGGGTTTGAATCTCCGATGTAAATAAGGGTTAAATGATAATTAATGTTAATTTCTAAGTGCTCTATTGAGGAATTATAATCATAGATCTATGTCCCAGATAGGTTGCAGACATCTGAGTCTTGCAACCCCGCCTACCTCTACCACGGGTGACACTTCATCTACTTGGCAGGTGTTGCTGAAAGGGCCGATAGTTAGGGTTTTGTTAGTGCATTGCAGAAGTGTTCAACCCTGGGTCTACCCCTGTACCAACATAACCCAACTTGTGACTAGAGGGAAAGTTATAAGAAAAGTTCCAAACCCTTTACTTGGAAGCCAACAATAGCCCTTGGGGAAAATGGATCTGGTAGGTCCCTCATGGGGGAAAACTACTCAGTTAGGACCCTCTAATCCTACTCCCTAAAGACTATATTTTAGACAAACATTTCCAGTTGTTTTTAACCCTACCTAGGTTCAGCCAAGTCAAATGGGTTTTCCTCCACTAAGAAGTGCACATAATCAATTGGTGAACCGAACTTTTGTTTCCCAAATTCCTCCACTGGTGAATCTCTCTCTTACTATCCAGATACCTCAACATAAACTAATGGGAAAACAATCAAGATATAGCATACCTATACAACCAACTTATGGTCCTACTAGTAGTTCGATGCTTCATCAATATTACTAGTATCCTCAAAGCAATCAAAAATTACATTTTCTAGCCACTTTGGACCTTCTAGACTTGTCAATATTGACGAATGATCCCATACTACATTCTCCATTATGGAAAGTAATTCCTACCATGTTACCATATGATATTCCTAAGATTGATGTAAAACCTAGGGAACACCCCAATAACCATGTTATGAAATTCCACATTTGGTGTTCTTCAAACTCACTAATGGATGATTCTATTCAGTTGCATATTTTCCAATGAGCTCAGCAGCTAAGTGGTATATTGAATTACCATGAGGTTTATTCAATCAATTTAATTCTCTTGTGATGGAATTATTAACCCATTTTCAATTCCCAAATAGATATGAAACTGATATGGAGTTTTTGAACTCCCTTCAACAATCCACTTCCACTCACATTTATGATCATATTCATGAGTGGAGGCAATGAAGACGGTTAATTAAAGCTTCCATTCTTGGCCAATTATTGGTATAATGGTTCATGAAGCCTCTTTTACCACCGATTTCCAAAGATGTTTTTATGGGAGGTGTTGTCATTGAAGAGAAGGATATTAGTCGTTCTCAATATATGGAGTTGGTTTATTCCCAATATGGTACCTTGTATGACTTAATCCTGCATGCTTCTTGTATATCAATTGATCAATAAAAACCATCATCTGATGCTCATTCCGATGGCCTCATCAGTTCTTTAAAAATTCATTCTTCCACACAATCAACTGGGAAAAAAATCCATTCAACTTCTACCCTACTATGACATAGACTTCAATTCAACCCAACCCTTCTTCCTCTCCTTGTCAAACCTCGTTGTTCAATTTTCCATCGTTGCATCTTCAGCTTTTTGTCTTGTTCAATTTTCCCATCAAAGGAAGATTGTTACTATTGACCAACTGGATTATTATATGTTGTATATCCACAACCACACTACCAACGCTGTCCCATTTTTGGAAGATTCTAATCTTAGCTATGAGAGTTTGGGAGTAGGTATCCTTAACGATTCCTCACTCATGGGATATTTTCCCATATCTTCTCCTAAAACCTCATAGAAAAACACAATTATTATTGGCCCTTCACCAAGTTTTGGAGAACTTGGGTCACGTTTCACCGATTTTGGGGCTTCAACAAGCTAGTCGAATGTGAAGCGCAAGGAGAAGTGGAGATCACGGGATATTGACCCCTTATTAGGGCATTTTTAGGTTTAGGGTTTATGTAAAGGGTATGGGATGTCGGCCCATGGGTTTACCCATGTTCATGCCCTTTTGTAATGTATAAAAAGATATCTAGGTGATGTAAGAAGGAATTATTGAAGATATCTAGTGGAACTGGGTTAGTGCGAATCTAAAGGCTTTGCGCATACTATGTGTTAAGAGCTTGCAAAGCTAAGCACAAGTGATTGTAAGAATCTTGTGTGCAGATTGTAAGAAGGCTTTGTGCTTAAACATAGCTCAGGGAAGGAGGATCTGGCGAGGTGCATGTAGATCTCTTGTCCTATGTGGAGTAGGTTCCTTTGGCTCTGTGGTTGTAGAAGATTGAGAGAAGACAATAAAGAAGAGAAGAGTTGGTGGACGTAGCCCCACACTAGGGCTAATCATGTATATCCTATATTGGGGTTGCTTTGAGCATTTTAGTTGTTATGTTATTGATGTGATGTATTCTTAGTGAAATGATATATGTTATATGCATATGATATAATAGCTTAGTTCTTAGTAATGTGAATGAATGATAGATCTGATCTATTTCTATGTGCTAAGTGTTGGATGTATTATATCTTGTGGGATATGACGTTGCTTTGTAATTAGGGTTTGAATCTGCGATGTAAATAAGTGTTAAATGCTAATGAATGTTAACTGCTAAGTGCTCTATTAAGGTATTGTAATCACATATCTATGTCCCATCTAGGTTGCAGACATCTGAGTCTTGCAACCCCCTCTGCCTCTACCTCAGGTGAGACTTCATCTACTTCGCAGGTGTTGCCGAAAGGGACGATAGTTAGGGTTTTGTTGGTTCTCTACTTAAACATTGAACCCTGGGTCTTCCCCTATGCCAACAAATGGTTCCGTTGTTGGCACCTGAAACTGTGATTGCTGGGAACTGAAGAAGAGAGAAGGCTCTATGCATAGATCTTTTGCCCTAGTACGCAATATTCTACTTGAATTGCGAAGCTCTGTTCTAAGAAGAGAAGTATGATCTGAAGAAAATAGGTAATATCTTAAAGCTTTGTGTTATGATAAAGGTAAGAGAAGTGAAAATGTTTATTTTGAAAGAATGGATCTAGGTATGTTTAATATATTTGGTCCTAGTCTGAAAAATAGGGTACAACTAGAAGAAAGAAGATTTGATATGAATAGAATTGATATAATTAATGAAAGATATGTTATTCCTATGCATAGAAAGAATTGTTGGACTAACAAGTGGATTTAGGATCCTAGAAATATTTTTTTTCAGACCAACCACTGTGATCCCAGTGCACAATATAGGAAAGGTTGGGGATTGTTCAAGAGAAAGAGAGGGTTAACTCTTTGTTATAGTTGCAGAAGACTGAGACATATTGCTAAGGAATGCTCTGGTAGAGGTCCTATTTTCCTTTGTTGTAAGGCTATTGGACATGAAGTTTTGGACTGTCCTAGAATGATTTCCAAAGTTGAAAAGATGAATATGAGACAAGAAAACTATGAGATAGGCCAAGAAACTAAGGATATGATAGAACCCCAGAAAGAATTAGAGATTGTATTATTACAGATGAAAGAAACCTTGAATGATCACAAATATATCAACTTACCATAGATCTTAAAAGAGATGGAATGAATTGAAACAAGAATAGGATACTTTTACATAGACTGTGACGTGGATGAGGAAACACAGGTGAATATCATGACAGAAAGAACTTGGGAAATTTTGGGAAAACCCGTTGTGGTTCCTTCATTGGGAGGAATAGGATTATTTAGAGGAAAGGTAATAACCCTATGTGGAAGACTTGCCCAAATACATACAAGTGCTCATGGCACTTCAACAAAATAAGGATTTGAGATCATTAAATTTGTTGATAACAACACCCCATTTGTTATTTTGCTAGGAAAAACCTAGATTGAGAAAGATCAGATACGGAGGAAACAAGGAGAGGAGAATATAGAACATAAAAAGAAAGAACTAAAAGATTTCATGGTTAGGAGAATATCACACTTAGTAGAAGAACAAGAGAAAAAGTTGAAGCAACTTAAGAGAAAATATCCAGACGTCAAAGTTGAAAGAACACAGGAAGAATTGAAACACCTGTCTATACAAGAGAATAGACAACCTACCCCATAAACAGAAGAAGTATTACCCTCAAACCCTAGGAAAGACCCTCCATAGTGCGAAGTTACCATCCCAAGAGGAGATAAGAACGATCATGGAAAGAGGAAACCAATGACTCAGGTTTTAGGAAAGAAAGCCAAAAATCTCAGTAAGAAGAAAGAAAAGTTAGAAAAGTTACAGGAAGTTCCAGGGAGGACTCCGCAGAAAGAAGGTTTGCAGAACTGGAACTTTGTCGGGATATCAAAACAACATAAATTGGCACCTCTCCATGATGAATCAATATGATCGTTGGCGACATCTCAATCATTAAAATGACGCTCCAGAACAACCGAAAATGCAATTATTGTCAGAACGTTCACCATTGGATAGTTGGGATCGCAACATAACGGATGGAATAACACTGATTGAGGTGTTCCTTCACATTGGAAGAGTTTGTTATGACGTTTTCTGTTTATCCCGTTGAGCGTTGCACCGAGAACACTTTTGCCAATTTTGATTAACCAAGCCCACAAAAAAGTAGTTGCTTTCGCGCAGTGATTATTGAGATCTCTCCATCGATTATGTTACATGGAGTGTTGTTCACTAACCTGAGATATCAGATCTCAAGTGTGCATGTCAGACGAAATTAGTGCAGTAGAAAAATCTGTCGAATAGATCCTAATAGACCTCATGGATGAGAACTTGATGTCTGAAGGCATCCAAGCTTCATCGACGAGAGGAGTGCAAGCATACCCATTGACTTATCATGGATCTGGACCATCTCGAGCTGCAACAAAGAAACAAACGAATAATCGTGATGACTTAGCGAATGCAAATCTCATCCCATCTATCCTTCTCGGCGACATCTCACCTCTGGCTAGCACGATGAGTCATGATAGCATCCTAAGGGACTTCGACTACATAGTCATCACTGCATACCTCCCGAAGGGTTTATGCGCAGTCAGACCACAGTTAGAGAGGATTCTAACATTGAATATCAATGACTATAACTTAGGAGACCTCAAGAACTATGGCATGCTTGCACCACACAAATATTTAACTAACAGAAAGGGGAAGAAGTCGAATATCATCCCCCATTCGTGGACCATGGAAATTGCAAGGTCCACCATCCTGAACGTAATGAAGATACCCCACTTTGGAAGGCACTAAGAGGTTAACGTGTGCACTAAAATCCTATTGTCATGCTTCCATGGAGGTTACCTACGGTTGGACAGATGTATCATAGTCGATCTGGCGCTGATCCATTGGATCACCGGATTAAGCATGCAAGGACCAGACACACACGGATTTTATCTAGGGAGGGATGCAGATCACACCCTGGCACAGACAATCAAAAACACCTATGGCAATGTGGAAAAGGGGAAGTGGGGATACAAGGTAGCCTCCATCCATAATGGCGCAATGTGCCTACCCTGCCAGTTTATTGCTGGTAATATAGTAAGGAAGAACATACGCACACAGGTCATGGGGTTTGTCGTCGACCTCATAGGAAAATGCATGGAAGGGATACAAATTAATTGGGCGAGCTTCCTCATCAACCAGTTAGAGAAAGACTGTCAAGAAGCTCAGGATCAGGGCTATGAGTTCCACTTCAGCTGGCTATTGATCCTCATCACCTTCATTTATTGTGAGATGCCAGAAGGTGCGACCTTCCCTGAGATTGACCCATCATAACCCTTAGCTCTGAAGTTCACCACGCTCTGGTATTCGAGCGACATGGCTAAAAAATGCAAGTCAAACATGGTGTTCCACAACTATTACCTGTAGTTGAAGAGGGATATTGAGTCTTCCCCTCGCATGACACCAAATACCCTACATAGGTTCAGACCATTTGTGAATTTCCACACAGTTAGACATTTAATTTATATCACTACATGAGGAGATGAACATAAAGAAGAGCTCCAATCTTACTACAAGATCACTAAGGAGGACATGGAAGAAATAACTAAGGAGTGGTCTGCAAATATCCTTGTACCAGTTGACCAGGCATAATTGTTCGACCTCGACCTAATCGAAAGTCCTCTGGTCACTCACGAAGAGTATGATGCACCCAACAATAGTAGAAGGAAGAAAAAGGAAGAGGTATAGAAGTTGAACAACGCATCAGAAGATTCTTCTTCAAACTCACTTGGAGGGGGAGGTGATGACGAAGTATACAAATAAGAATACAAATGACAAGAATATGATTAGAAACAAGGCGAAGTAACGCCACCTAGGGACCCTATTGACGAAGATGAGACCTCCAAGAAAATAAATGTTTCCCCAATGAAACCTACATTGCAGAAGATGTCCAAAGATAATAAACCACAAATGCAGACTGTGCTCATGATGGATTATGTTAAGAACCAAATATCAATATTGCATAGAAAAACCTCAGAAAAGGTACCCAATGCCTTGAAAAAGAGATAATTTCAGATAATAAGCCTCTTCAAGGGGGCTACCTCCTTTTACCCCACTTAAATGTTCAAGTACAAGATGATTCCAAATGAAAATGTCTCCTTGGTATATATAGGAGACTAGGAGGTATAATTACAACTAATGGAATAAAGAGGACATAAATAAAATAACATTACTAATGTAATATGCCCCAATTAGGGGGTAATGAGCCAATATTAGGGTTTAACATGCCCCTCCCCTTGAGACAAGTGTTGTCTGAAATGCTTGAGTAAATCTGGATGCTTCTGTATAAAAGACTCATCTTCCCAAGTGGAATCTTCAGCCGGTAGTTTCCTCCAATTAATGAGATACTCTGAAATGGATCTATTCCTCTGCTGGTGAATTCTTGTGTCAGTGATGGCTTCAGGCTCCAATATGATTTTTACTTCCTCGTCAAGTTCTGGAAATATAATTATAACTGGGATCTTGTTGCCTATAACCTTCTTTAAGCATGAAACATGGAAAAATGGGTGTACTCATGAAGATGAAGGTAACTCCAATTTGTATGCCATAGTACCAATGTTTTGCAACACCTTATAAGGGCCATAGTACTTTGGTGATAATTTATTATCCTTCTTGACTTG
>SNQJ01S0014297.1:24671-44036 GCA_010110895.2 Picea sitchensis
TTTCCCCCTTTTCCTCCTAGCTCAGAGGAAGAGGAAGAGGCACACAGAGAAGCAAAGAGAAGGGCAGAGCGTGAGGCTGAGCGCGAGGCAGAGAGGATGCTAGGAGACAGATATGAGCGACCAGAGGGCAGTGGCAAGGCCCCGTAGATCCAGAGGCAGCTTTCATGCAGGTTATCAACGATATGTTAGCTAGTGAACGGACCATGTCTCAGTCCTTGGCACAGGTTGTTGATAGATTGGCTAGAGTAGGCACCCCAGATACACAAGTCCCGCATGCAGCATAGGGGAACTCAGGAGCAGGCAGTAGACCCCAATCACCCACTCACACATACACCTCTGCGAGTAGGATTCCCAGACCCTTGTTTCCCAGTTTCCAGGAGGAAGACACCAGTTGGATGATTTCGCTGTTGAAAGACACACCCTAGTCACCGGGAAGATCATCCAGGTCTCCCATCATTCTTCATTGATTCCACAGTGCTCCCATATTCCGAGTATTATCTTTTAGTTGCTTATTTGTATTCCGGCTAAGATCCTTTTGTCTTTTGATCTAGCTGAGTGTTGTTATTCAGCCGCAGTTGCTTATTTGTATTCCGACTAAGATCCTTTGTCTGTTGATCTAGTCGAGTATTGTCAGTTTATTCAGCCGCATTCGGCCATTTTGTAATCCACGGAGATATCATAATAAAAACTTTGTCGTCCGTTGTCACGTTTATTATTTGTATGATCATTTATATGCTATAAACCTTTGATCCTACACACACATTAGCAGCGTTTCCTAGACTAGCCAAGTCAGGAACATTACAGATAACGTGGGAGCATCTTTTTGTTCTTTTCTTAAAATAAAGACTTATTAATGCATGCTCACATGATTGGCTACCATTATGGATCCTCACAGTAATGGTTGTTGTTATACATGTTTACGTTAATGCCCCTCTCACTCATTAGATCCTTGTAAATCCACCTAGATTTAGTGTTGAGTAACTTCTACTCATAACTGTCAAACCTTGAGGATTGTAAGTTGTAACAACTTAATTCTAAAAAGATCCTTGTAAATCCACCTAGATTTAGTGTTTAGTAACTCCTACTCATAACTGTCAAACCTCGAGGATTGTAACTCCTTTATTCTATAAAAAAGTGGTAGCACTAGCTATAAAATGGCTCTTAGGCATTAGAGTAGGCACTAGGGAGATTTTGGTGTTGTGTGCTATGCAAGTAGTCTAGGAGAGACTATTTGGGCCAAGAACAGCATCCATACTGCTTTGGATTTGGCTTGAGTTGGCATCCAGATTCCATACCTTCTCAGGAAAGCTTTTGTTCAATGTACTCATTTTCTGGGTTATATGATATTCATCTCCAAACTATTTCCCACAAAGATTTACTTCCGTTCTTCAAAAGTCTGTGTTCAATTCCGGCTGAAATCTCTGGTATTTCGCTGTTGTTACTGTTGTTCATCTCTTCACTGTTAGTACCCTTAAACTGTTGAAGAATATTCTGTAGTTATTGCTTTGTCAGTTCATATTTTGGGTTGCTTCAGTTTTCAGAATTTTCAAATCTAGTTCCAGCTTTCAGATTTCAGTTATAATAGTAGAATTCTGGGTTGGCTCATTACAGTGGTATCAGAGCCCCAACGGCTATCAGATTCATAGAGTTTCAGTCACAGTTCAGATTATAAATTATGTTTATATTATATAACACCCCTCCAAACTACAACAGTTTGCATTTTTCCCGTGTTGCCCATATGCTCTGAAAATCTACGGACTCTCCAACTTTACTGTAAGTTCGGGAAGTTATTGCAACAACAAAAGAAAGGAGAACCTGAGGTAACATTGTGTCTCACTAACACTTTCCAGATTTCATTCCCTTAGGTAGCTCTATTAATCCATTTGGCAGAGAGGCCAGCTGCCTACTTGGCCATGTCAACCTTGTCTTTATTTTTTTCCAAGCAGCATATGTCCCATTTAACTCTGGAAAGGCCTTTCTTACCTTCTCATAGCAATGACGGAAAGGTCCTTAGGGGACTAGTCAGTTGACAGTAGGCCTTTCTGGACGGGGACCAAAAAGGATGAAATCTTATACGTGAGTTTCACCCAACATTTTGGAGTAGATACGAAATCTGGCAGCAAGACTCGTACATTTGGTCTGTTGGTAACCAATTTCTCAGCGATTTTGGTTATCAACTGCTARAGAGGGTTCAAAGACAAAAGGGATACTAAGGAATTAAAAATCTCCTATGTTTTGATCTAAGACCACTGGTAGTTGTTGGCTCAAGGTGTCAGGTCTAAAGGGGTTGGGCATAGCAACAAGATTTTCTCCATTGGATTTTGGCTCCCAAAGCATCACATAACACTTGAATAGTATCTAAAGTGTTTTTCGCATTACTATCTTCCAATCGGATAGTGAAGAGTGAGTCATCAGCATAGTATCCATTTATAAGTTATTGGTTTAAATGGGGCAAATAAATACTCCTAACATGACCCATACTTTCTCTGCATTCCCCATACTTTCTCTGCATTCCACAAGAGATCGCAAAGCATCAACTGCCAAAAAATAAACAAAAGGTGTTAGTTTTTTCTGTTGCTCTGAGCTTATTCTCCGATAACCATCAGTTTTTGTCATTTCCTATTTTAATGGATCTTTTATTTTTAGCAGTTTATTTATAGACTAGAGTTGACTAGTGATGAGTCATTAGTGAGTTATTTTCATTTAAATAATGAGTCGAGTGCTTGTCATGTGTTTGCCACAAAAGGGAGTGTGCTTGGTGTGTGGCCACCACATGGAGGAGTGTGCTTGGCATGTGTCTACCTATTCTTGGCACATGTGGGGTATTACTTGGGAAGTTACACTTTTCTATTCTTGGACATTTTTGCATGCATGGACCCCTCTCTTATTCTATAAAAAGAGATGGAGGGCACATTAGCAAACAAGCAGTCATTGTAATTATTCTGTCAGGTAGGCACACATCCAATAAACTTGAGCCATATCTGAGAGCTTAAAAAATGGCTAAGATGAAATCCCACTCCACTCTGTGATGAACCTTTTTAAAGTCTATTTTCAACAAAATCTCTTCCCTTGAGGCTCCAGCCCACTCCACCCCCTCCCAGATAGCCAATAAATTTCCCAAGATGCATCTACTACCTAAGAAACTAATTTTTTCTCGTCTGACAACTCTGTTAAGAATAACTTTGATTCTCAAGGCAAGGGATTTGGCTAATATTTTACAGGATACTGTTAATAAGGTGATTGGTCTCCAATTAGAAGTAAACTCTAGGTCAACACTTTTGGGTATTATCTTGATGTTCCCTTGGTTTACCAAGATAACCCTGGACTCTGGAATCTGGATCACTCCCCCATTGAATAACAAAATTCTTAAAGCTGTAAATTTGTAATGCAAATAAACGGCTAAGCCTACATGTAAAGAACAAAGTTGGCCAGATGCAATCTATGGCTGCTTGTAGCTTAAACCTGAGATACTTGACTTCTTGTGATCATAAAACACTAAGGTCTGACACCATAGTTCCTAATTCTTCATTAAATTATTTGGGCGATAACAAAGCCAATAGTCATCATTGTGGTAAACAGTGCATGCATATCTTCTATCATCCCCGTTTTGCATATATTTATTGATTATGTCATTTATAAAAAATTGTGTGAGGATCTAGATGAAGAATATGATCTTACTAAATCCTCAAATGGATTGCTATGGTCGATCTGAAAGTATGCGTGTGCATTTTAATGCTGTTACAAAGGGTATCCAATTTTGTTTTCGGTGTCTGTAAAATAAAATCACAAAAATGACAAACTGCTGGTTATGTCAGCATTATGGTTTCTCGTGCGCGTTCTCCTACTTCTCAAATACCAAGCAAGCTCTAGATGCCAAATCTGGTTGTGCCGGTGAGTGACTTACATTATGCTTTCCACCTTTGTCTACAGTCATTGCTAGGATTGCATTTCCCTGTGTAGTGACTTCGGTTATTTATTCCATGTGAGAATAATGAAATTTGATTTTCGTTTTCTTCCTACAATATGCAAAATGTTTGTCTTCAATAAGGTTTTCAAGGTTCAAACAGGATTGATGCCTTTCTTTTACTGTTTCTTTCTGCTCTAACCTCCTAGAAGTTATGGTCCAAACCTGCACTCTTTTTGCTGACTGCTTAACATCTATTGCTATTGAGATTTGTCCACTGGTCACATGATTATGCTCGAAAATTTCCCCATCAAAATTACTACACAGGTCATTATTGGATTGAAGCCACTTGTTTTCCTAATAATGCTGGAACTCCAACCAATGCAGTCTTAAAGTTCAGGGGTTGATAAAAGCATAGTTACAGGGCTCATATGGAGTAGTACACTATACCAGTGCCTTAGGGTTTGATGGGTAGTATTTTACAAACAGTGGTCAGGGTTTCAATACATGTAGAATTGTAATTCGACTTTGCCGGACATCGAAATCAATGCAAATGGTTAACAAAGCCCAACTCCTGCTTAAATTCAACTACAGTTGAGTATGAACTTACATGTTGAGCCGTAAGGCGCATTGGAGACTGCCTGTGTCTGGCAATGGACCAACCCTCATACTTATAATTCAACAGCTTTCCATCTGTGAAAATAAAAAATACTAATGGGTCCCCTTGCTTGCTAGAAAAAAACATACGCGTAAATAAATATTTCATACTGACTTTTCATATTCACCCATGTTGGTGATGCAGCACAACAATAAGAACAGGAGTTGACAATGGCAAAGTTGGAGAACGGACAAAGAAATCCGGTGCTGTAAAGAAAGGCCATTAATGGGTATTCGTGATCTTCAATCTTAGCACTCCATCGATTCAATTACATGTTAATTGAAAATTTGGAATGTATTGCAACTTGTATATGAAGAGATAAATCGTTGCCACGTTATGGCCAGCCCTCTTTTTGCTTGTAAGTTCTATTATTGGGACCAAATAATGCGTGTAAAAAGGATATATGGCCAGAAACCAAGATTAAAACTAAGTGCCAACCTTTTGGTCGTTCGAAGTTATATTCGAACATATTATTCATTCCATGAATTTTTTTTCGAGGGAAAAAAATATGGTTGATTCCATGAGGATGTTGTGGAGCATAATATGGGATGCGCGAATTTATTTTATTAAACAATTTTATCATAGGAGGATTTAAAACAAGTGGCTCGACAACATGTAGTGATCAAGCTTGATTGAAATGTTGTTGTTGTTATTATTATAGTTTGATTGAAATGTTGTTATTATTATAATAGTGTGATTGAAATTTCTATTATTATTATTATTTATCTATTTTAAATTTAGATATCTTAAATTTCTATTTTATATTTATTTAGAATGATTAAATTTATAGAAATGCAAGTTTATTTTAAATTTTGTTTTATCAAAAAGTTTGTATTTTCATGAAATTTATCTCTTGGTGGTCCATAAATTCAAAGTTAAAGTGAATTTGTATTATTATAATGTTAGTATATTATAGATTATCAAAAAAATTATCAAATCACTAATGGTAAATGCTAATTTGAATTCACCTATTTAAAATTTCAATCTCTTGTTGTATATGTAAGTGAAGTGTCATTACAATATGTTTATTTTGGAACGTGTACGAAGATTTTTAAAATGTAACTTTAAAATGAACATATATAGTGATTCAGGTGGATATTGATGGTCACCCACCTATTCCACTAATTAATAACGGTTCCACATCTTGGTAGTTTTTTTACGGTTTTTTGGGTCCCAAACTTTCGGGGTTGTTTTGAGGCCCTAAGCAATGTCTTTTTGACGTGGAAATGCCCAACATATATCCAGATGTAAACACTGGATCATTTGGAATGTGTAGTCCTCGGCTATAACTTTCTAACGGGCTACTGAGCACCCCAAACGGAGATTGTATGCAAAAGTTACGCCCCGTGGAAGTTGATGTATCAACTAACACATTGGGGCCCACAAACCTTTTGGTGTTTCATCATCTGAGGTTAGGTTTTGGATATTTAGGGTTTTCTCATTCATGTTTTATGTTAAAAGGCCTTTTTCGACCTCTTTGTAATCAACTTCTTGCGAATGAGCATAGCCGACATATCTCTCTCTTCAGGGATAAGCTACCACCATTCTAGTTAGTTTGTGTGCTTTGCATTTTACAGTATTATATATTCCATTCATTAATGGAATCTGAGTTCAATTGTATTCTTGTGTTTCTTGCAATATCTCTTAGTGTTTCCTTGTTATATCTCTTCCTTCATTTCGCTCTCAACATAATTTGGATCAATGACCTATCAAAGCAATCTGCTCTTTGTTGTTTCTCTATGCATGTCCCCAACAAGGTTAGGCAATCGGGAATTGGGTCTTGAACTAGTTGAGCTTGGGGAAGAACACTCTCGCTGGCCCAAACAATCTCCCGTGGCAAAAGAAAAGAGAGACGGCGGAGCAAGAGATCATATCAAACTATTGTTCGAGGAATCCCTCACGCAACAGAGGAACGAGATGATGGATAATTTCACCCAGATCCTTTGACAGCTACCAACAACAATGGAGGCACCTTCAACCAGCAGTCACTTTGGAGGTGCGACGCCCTTCAAGGTACAAGTTAACTTTGATATTCCTTTATTTGAAGGTCAGATAGACGTCGACGCTTTGGGAAAATGGTTAAGTATGCTAGAGGGTTATTTCTCTATCCAAAAAATTTCCAACAGTGAAAAAATCAYCTCCGCACTCCTTAAATCCCTTCCCCGTGTGAGAGATTGGTGGGAAACTTATTGTGAGTAAGATGACAGAGACAAGTCTGCAATTTTTRTGTCAAAACCCACTTRGGCGGCTTTCGTTGATACCCTCAAGGTACAATACTACCCTGTTGGAAACCACGATGACCAATACACAAGACAGACAACATGCGTCAGGAGAGAGACCAGACGGTATTGGAGTACACCAACATCTTCAATACCTTACGCACAAAGTTGGGTATTAAACACTCTGAGTGACACCTAGTTCTGAAGTACCACAGTGGCCTACATAGGTACATCCAAACATATATATAGTTCCTAGACATCTCCTCACTGGGAGTCGCTTATCGATATGTTGTAAAGATCGAGCAAAAGTTCAAGCAAAAGAATAAGCACAATTTTAGTTCTACAAAGCCATCACAGTAAAAGCATGGTAAAGGTGGACCTAACTCCCAAAACAAAGGACGGAGCAAGGATGTTCAGCCCCAAGAAAACCAGTCCAAGCCAAAAGCAAAGAAGGGTAACGAAAAGTAGAAGAAGGACACTAGAAAGTGGTGCAAGTTCCACAAATCCCTTGGCACATCACTGATGAATGTCGCTCCAAACAATCATTGTTGGATGACATGAAAGCCTCGGAGCCAAATGTCGGCTCAAACTCTTATTCATAACCAGATAAGGGAAAACGGATCATTGATGTAGAATCCAGTGTCACCATCACTACCACAAAGGTCTAGCCAGAGGAACCAGATGAGCATGAAGAAGGGGGGCGCTTATTCCACTCACAAATGTGGGTGAAGGGGACCTCGCTCCATTTCATTGTTGACGATGGTAGCTAAAAGAACCTAATCTCAGCAGATGTCTTCTAGAGGTTGAACCTACAAACGACACCACAACCTCAACCATACACCATCAGTTGGCTCAGCCAAGGATGAGACATCCACGTTAGCCAACAATGTTGTCTGCACTACGGCATCAAGCCATTCAAAGATGAGGTATTGTGTGATGTTTCCCCACTTGAAGTTTGTGATGTTCTTTTAGGACAACCATACATGTGGAAGCGTCATGTTGTTTACGAATCTAGGCCCCGTAGTGTCATTATTACTTTGGGAGGTCAACTCTACAAGGTACTAGAGGCAGCCTCAACTATTGCAGTCTCATATCTCTCTGCGAAGCAATGCAGAAAGGTGATCTCTTAGACTGAGAGATTTTTCCTCTTTATGGTCCAATCAGAAGGTGAACAGAAGATCACTGCAAACCGCCAAAACCTCTAAACGAGGTCTCTCTACCAACATAAGCAGATGGACAAGATAGTAGAAGAACACAAAAACATCGTTGCCTCACCTATTGGGGTGTCTTTTCACTGTTAGGTAAAGAACTCAATTGATTTGACACCCAATGCTCCTCTACCTAACATCCCTATATATAGGCGCTCTATTCTGGAGAGTGAAGAAATCAAACACTGGATCCAAGAGTTAATTCTAAAGGACCACATTACACCAAACTCCTCACCTTGCGAGAGCCCAA
This sequence comes from Picea sitchensis, assembly GCA_010110895.2. Taxonomy (NCBI): domain Eukaryota; kingdom Viridiplantae; phylum Streptophyta; class Pinopsida; order Pinales; family Pinaceae; genus Picea; species Picea sitchensis. Next base: position 32,911 of record SNQJ01S0014297.1, read on the forward strand.
TTGTTTTGGTACATAAGAAGGACAAGACATGGAAACTTTGTATTGATTACAAATCTTTAACAAGATCACAATCAAGAACTGGTACCCAATCCCCCAGATTGATGATCTTCTAAATCAGCTCAAGGGCGCCAAATTTTTCAGTAAGATTGATCCGAAGTCAAGCTACCACCAGGTGCCAATTGAGAAAACTAATGTATGGAAGACAACCTTCAAGTCTAAAGAAGGTCTCTTCGAGTGGTTGGTCATGCCTTTTGGCTTGACTAATGTCCCAGCCACATTCATGTGAATGATGGATAATATATTGTGGCCATTCACAAACTCCTTTGTGGACGTATATCTGGATGACATCCTCATCTTTAGAAAAACCTGGGAGGAATATTTGAAGCACATTCTACAGGTCTTGGGCACCTTGCGACAGCTCAAGTTATATGTTAATTTGGAGAAGTGTTCCTTTGGCATGCAGAGAATTCAATATTTGGGATACATCATGGATGAGCAAGGCGTGCATGTGGATCCAACCAAGATCCAAGTCATTCATGATTGACCGACCCTAAAGACATTGACCGAGATCTACAGCTTCTTGGGCCTCGCCAACTTCTACCACAGGTTTGTGTTAGGGTTCTGTCATATCACTTGGGCCCTAAGTTGGGTGACCAAGGGTGGAACCAAGGCCAAGTTTGTTTGGGTTGCATCACAACAAAAAGCATTCGAGAATTTGAAATTTCACATTTGCTCAACACCAGTCATTATTCTTCCAGACCTGCAACAAACATTTGAGATCAAGACAAATGCTTTAGATTATGTTATCAGTGCAATCCTCACTCAACATGGGCATCCGGTGGCATATCATAGTGAAACAATATATGATGTTTGTTGAGGAAAAGGTATAAAGAACCTTACTCAAGCATTTTCAGATCTTGTTTGGCTAAGACAAGATAGTTGGGAATGTCACTCGGGGTGTATAGCCTCAAAAATATGCACTTAATCCACAAGTATCAATTACAAAGGATCAAGGTTGATTTTAGGTTTATAGCAATGTACAATAAAATTAAACAAAGCTATGTGAGAGTATACATAATTTACAATAATGTAAACATGGAGATAAAAGCAAAAGAAATAACCATATATCATGAAGACACATATGTGAGATTGAAACAATAGTCTAATTTTATTTCATTCTGAGACAAAAAATTGAGTTCTCTTTTACAAACCCATGCGAGGGTAGGGACCAAAGTCAGATTTAGAAGCCTTCGATGGGTACCATACAAAAAGACTCTTACAACACAATAAAACTGAAACTAATGATCTGGATCAACTTGCCACAACATGCTACCACTTTACTCAGCAAGATATTCTTCATCAATCATGAAATTTAATTCACAAACAAACAAGAATACATAGACTACCAAAGATAAATCAAACACCTTTAAAACAAGTTGTTGAAATATGTGATTCAGTTTTGAATCATGTTGCCTTCAATAAGACCATGATGTCATCAAGAGGATTAAGCTTTCTAGTAAACTCAGGTTGAACGAAAACTGAAAATATCTCACTAATATAGAGAAAACCTTTTGGTTGTAGTTCTCATTCTATTCTCCCCTCCTATTCTCTTCATCTCCTTGAGCCTTTATTCTTTCCTAATAAGTTGAAGTAGTTCAACTAATTTCTTTAGTTAAGTCAAACTAACTTAGCTAATTAGTTAGGAGAAATAAATAATAATATATAATTAAGGGTCTTAATTAATAATGACTAAATAGGTGGGACCCCTTGTGACTCCCATCATTCTCTTTTTTCCAATCATCAAATATAAAGTACAAAATTAATCATTTGAATCACATAACACCTTTGTAACTCCCATGCTCATCATTTAAATCGAAAAATAGCAGCAAAAATTACAGCCATATCCCCAAAAATAATATATCCATCTTATCCTTGAAAAATGCCTAAATAAAAGCTTGTTGTCCAAAACTTGGTCAAAATAATGAAACATTGTCTTCATCACTAAACAACATAAAAATCATCAAAAACCATATTTGTGGTGTGAGGCATTTTGCCTCTTCTCACTGTTGTCCTCCCTTGAGTTTTCTGTAGCAGCCTTTGGTTGGTTAGACCCTTGGGGTTGTACTGCGTTGATCACGTGGGATATCAATGTTTAATCTTTTGCTGGCATGTGAGGACTGTACTGGTGAAACAACATGAGAAGTTTGAGCATTGGGATTAAATGGTGTTGGTGGTGGTAAAGGAAATGACACAGTGGGCCAACCATGGCGGTGAAAGACAGGTTGGTGGACAATTTCTTACCAACTATCATTAGCGGGGGTTCGGGTTTCATTGACACATGTGGAGGAACAAGAATTCCAAGAAAATTTTGAGGTTGTTGAAAAGGGGTCCTTTCAGGTCGAGGATGCAATATCCCATGGCCAACCAAATTAAAGAACCTAGCTTGAAACAGTTGGTTCAACTCTTGCGGATCAACATTAAAGTGAATAGAAAATTGAGGCCTCTTATTGCCTCGATGCCAGTTACCCCTGCCTCTATTATTTCAGCCATTACTGCCCTTGCTGAAAAAACTCATCCTATATCAATAATTAGTCAGTCATGAAGTTCTTAATAACCCATACATGAAACTCCACTTAAATAAATCAAAAGTTGGCTCTATAATTTACTACATGATGCATGCAATCCATCCATAAAAATTCCATTTATTAATTGCCACACGAACAGGGAATTGATAGGTTTAATTGGGGTGTGGAGGGCTTGTATTTAGCGTAAAATGATAACATGGAAGGGGAAGGATTTATGAATATTGTTCGAGCAATCAATAAAAAACAATCTACTATGTATCTAAACATATCCCAGAACACCAGTCATCAATTACTGCCACATCAATTTTTCTTTGTTTCCATACAGATTTCTCTTAAAAATAAATATCACAGAACAAGGAGTGGACAAATGCAATTGGGATAATGAGGGGGTTGTACTTTGCGAAAAATGGTAGAATGGAAGGGATTCCCATGGATATTGTTCTAATAATATATCAAACAATGCCATCCTTGCCATCAATTAACAATCACCACCTCTTACTATTTCAAAATTGAACAACACTTTGTTTTCCCAAAAAAACATCCCAAAACTGGTGATTCTTTTCAAGGTAGTTCATTTGCCTTAGAAATTGCATTGTACAGTAACCAATTTATAGTTTAGTTCCCAAGAATTATTTAAGAATAATAACATTGCTTGTGCACAATAAAGTTGAGGAGTGAACAACATCATAATAATCATAATCATCACAACAAACAGTCGAGGAGCGGACAGGATGTAGCCTACAATATCAACACCAATATTGTTTAAACCTACAGGGTGCCACGAAGTGTCCAAAGGACTGCCCGTGTTTAACAATAATTCAACTAAAACCATGCCTTCAATTTTTCTTGCACTCTAATTTGTAAGACTCATTTAAAGCATACATAATTCATACACAGGTGCTCTTTGCATTTGAAAACAAAACACAACAAGTTATATATTAACAATATTTTTGCAACGTTGCCATTGACAATTTCTTGTGACAAACTGTATTACCAAACGAATGATGGGTTCATCCTTTTCATCTTCACGCAGCAAAAACCCGTGACCAAAAAGAACACGAACAATGCCCTTGCTAAATTCTGGGTTGGCAATCTCCCACGATATTTTCCAAACACAGGGTTCAATACACAACAGTGGACATGGATGTGGTGGAAGTAGACGAGCTAACCAAGTTGAGGGTTTGGCTAGAAGGAGCATGAAAGGTTTAATTCCACCATAAAACTTCACATTTATATTCACATAGTTGTTACAAGGACGCGGGCACAATGGGCACAAAAACCAACAACTTAAATGACAAGCAGAGTGTCCATATAACCCACAGGTAAGGAGCAGTGATACGCTCAGGGAAGAAACCCAAAACAAGAAACCAGAGGCAAGGCAAGCCCGAGAGTTTCCCCAACTATATTTTTTGCCACAAGTAAAGCACGAATACCATATATAGTAAGAGACATCCACACATCTTTTCAATGCGAATGGTTCAAATACAATACCACAGAGACCAACACTTAACCACCAATCCATACACAGTCAAAATTTACACATATAATAGATTTGGAATGCACAGACCATGAGCAAACAAGAGCCAATTGTTGACTTAATTAAAGAGCAGAGTGAAAACTCATGGATGGAAAAGCAAGAAACCCCATACCTGTGTAAAAAATGCTAAGGAGAAACAACCAAGCCTGTATACCTCCTCCACGGCCAAGCAAAGTGGAGTTGCAGCAACCAACAAGAGCAAATGCAAAATGGCTAGGGTGGTGGGCTCGAGGTAGGTTAGAGCGACGTGCATTTATTGCATGTTGCTTCTACACTTACATTCTAATTCATGGCCAGTACGAGCAAGTCGATTATACGACTCATAACCCATTAAATCCAAATTAATTTAATACAATGTTGAATGCCCCATAGTTTGCCAATATTCAAATTTACAAATCCGCTAATCCTTGTCCAAAATTCCCATGTAACACATATATCAAAACCTTGCTAGGGGTACCAAGTCACAACTTATAATTCCAATTAAACGCATGTGTGCAACCCTTATAGCAAGAAATCAAGGTGATCACCGCACCATACATCGCAAACAAACTTGAAACATGGAGTTTATATCTTTTATCAAACTAAATGCAATATAGTAACACTTGTGAGGGTTATATAAAGACAACATCATTTATCCTTTAGTCACATCACCCATAACATCCCATGATCAATTTTCGATAGCGATTTAAAAGCAAATAAATTGTAAAAAATGAGTCATCCTTCCTTCATATTCACACACGGGGTCTCACCTATATAGCATATTATTAATTATACATAAATAATAAGGCATTGCAACCCATTTGCATGTAGGTACCCTATGTTGCGCTTTTGGGCGTCAACAATGTTGTTCGTAGATACCCCACTTACAACAAAGAGATGTACTCCATTGTGCAGGCATGTCGACAATGGAAGCATTATATTCTGGGAAAGAAAACAATCATCCACACTGATCATAGGCCTCTACAATTCCTGCAGACACAAGGAAAGTTGCAGAATGACCCTCATCAAAAGTGGTCCATGTACCTGCAACAATTCCACTTGAACATCAAGTATAAGAAGGGCAACACCAACCATGTTGCAGACTGCTTGAGTCGACCCCCGAATGTGGCGCTAACCACAGTTCTTAACTCATGTGGGCATGAGACCTCTAGGTGGCCACAATTATACAACAGTGACTCTAAATTTTGCACACATTCTCCAACGCATGTCGATAGCAACAGGCGCATCTTCATCAAGAGGCCATTTTGGAGGAACCTCTCCCTTCAAGGTACAAGTTAATTTTGATATTCCCATATCTGAAGGTTAGATAGATGCGGATGCCCTAGAAAAATGGTTAAATCTATTAGAAGGTTATTTCTCTGTTCAAAAAAAATTCGACAGTAAAAGATCACATTCGCACTCCTCAAGGCTCTCCCCCATGTCAAACATTGGTGGGAAACTTACTGGGAGAAAAGTTCCACACAGAAATCTGGAATATATGGAGTTGAGCCCACTTGGGATTTTTTTGTGGATGTAGTCAAAGAACAATATTATCCTATTGATAACTATGAAGACCGATACATGAGATGGACCACACTGCGGCAAGAGAAGAGCCAAATAGTGTCAGAGTTCACAAATACTTTCCATACCTTGTGCACCAACATGGGTATCAAGGACTCTAAGTGGCATCTGGTTCTGAAATACCATGGGTCTTTGCATAGGTACATCCAAACCGAAATGGATTTCCTAAACATCTCATAATTGGGAGTTGCCTATCGATATGCTGTCAAAATCAAGTAGAAATTTAGGCACCAGAACAAATGGGAATTTGGGTCTGCAAATCTGCAACAACCAAAGCATGGTAAAGATGACTCTAACCAACAACCTCTAGACAACCAATCCAAGTCACAGGACAAAAAGGGTAAAGGGGAGATGAAGAATGACATTGGGAAGTGGTGTGACTTCCACAAAAGCCCCTGGCACAACACTGATGAATGTTGCTTGAAACAGTCATTGGTGGTCGAGGTCAAAGACACAGAGCCGAACCCCGATTCGTAATCCGATCCAGAAAATATTGAAAACAGACAGATCATCGACGCAGACCCCACTGCCAATGTCGCGACCGCAACAATTCAACCAAAAGAATCAGTAGATCCTGAAGAGGGGGAACACCTCTTCCATTCACAGATGTGGGTGAAGGGGACCCTGTTGCATTTCGTTGTTGATAACGATAGCCAGAAGAACCTCATCTCAGCTAAGGCCATCAAACAGTTGGGGTTGTCAAAAACACCACACCCGCAACCATACAACATTGGGTGGCTTCACGAGGGACGAGATCTCCGTGTCAGCCAGCAGTGTCTCCTGTCCTATCGCAACCAGCCCTTCAAGGATGAGGTAGTGTGTGATGTTGCCCCTCTTGATGTCTGTGATGTGGTTTTGGGCAAACCGTATATGTGGAGACATCGTGCTTTCTATGAGTCGAGACCTCGTAGTGTCATTATTACTCTGGGAGATCAACTCTATCAAATACTAGAGGTAGTTTCGACTATTACTCCACCAAAACAATGTCGCAAGGTAATCCTTAATACTACTAAATTCATCCTCTTCACAGTCTGTTCAAAGGATGCACAGAAGACCGCTACAACCACTGCAGCCTCAACACCTTTTATCCAACAAAAATAGATTTTCAAAGAAAAAGAAGATATTGTTTCTTCACCTACAATGGTGCCTACACAATGCCCCATCAAACCTAGGGACAACAGGTTGGTGGAGCATTTTCAACCCCACTAGCAATCGGTTTGTGACAGTCTTCCATAGACCAACCAGCACAACTTCTCCAACAAAGCACGCAACTCACCAAGATTCAAATTCAGAACATGCTTTCCCCTCTTCCCTGGGCACTCAATGTAACGGAGACCATTGCTTCCTAAGGGGGGGAGGATTGATCTAGGTGGATATTGGTGGCCACCCACGTGTTCCAACTGGCTCCTTTTGCCAGTTTTTAGTTTAGCATTCTTCTGTACTTCTTTGTAATTGTGGGTTCTACACTTCTGGGGTTGTTTGGAGCCCTACACATCTTCCAGGTGGATGCTGGTGTCCTCCCACCTAATCCAACTGGCTTATTTTGTATGTTTTCATGTCATCACATCTTATTGTACTTCGAGGGCCATTTTGGGCCCTAAATAGTGTTATTTTGGCTTGCCACAATCAAATTGTAAACAGAGTCACAGTTTGATGGCGTAATGCATAGTTCTCGAAAATACCTTTCCAATGGGCTATCACGCGCCTAAAACAGAGATCGTATGAAAACGTTACGACCCTGGGAAGTTAATGTACTAACTTACCCAAACGGGGCCCACATGACTTATGGTGTTTCATCTCCTAGGGTTAGGTTTTAGGATGTCTAGGGTTTTGGCATTCATGTTTAACATAAAAAGGCCTTTAGAGCCTTGTTGTAATCAACTTCTGGCGAATGAGCGTAGTTGTCACATCTCTTCTCAGAGATAAAGTTGTCACCATTCTAACGAGTCTTGCACTCTGTATTTTTATAGTCTCTTTACAATTCTTTCATTAATAGAAATAGAGTATTGTTGTATTTCTTTGTTTTTGGCAATTTTCATGAGTATTTCATTGTAATTTCTCTACTTTCATTTCGTTCCGAAAATAAATCTGGATCAACCTTCAACCAAGCATGGTAATGATTGTGTCTTCGTGATTGTTGGGCCCTTCATTTTGGATATTTTGGATAAGGCGACAAGGATAATCATGCTTAAAGGATAATCATGCAGCAGACAAAGTCAAATAAGTCGYGTGACARYTGGAAGCTCATAAACCTGTCGGGAAATGAAAATACAAAGGGCGGAAAAAAAGGAGGTTTTGATCTAGTCAATTGACCGTGTCAAGGGGGCGAAAKCATAAATAATTGGCAATGTAAAAAATGAAGAGAGAATTAACTAGTTGGTTAGTCAGCTAGATCATGAGAGTCTATGTTGAATCCTACAGAGTGTCGTCATGTGTTGTAAGAGTCTGATGTCGTTGGGYGAGATAGTGTAATGATGGTCCTTGCATTTTCAGAGGAGATCAGTCAGATATGTATTGTATGAATGTAGTTTTGTACTACTTGCAAGTAATATAATGATGTGATTGGGGCCCAAAAAGGTTATTTTATGGTTGTATGTTCTTAATGTTGATGGATATTTGGATTTAATGAGTATATGTTTATTCCATTCTTGTCAATGTCTGAATGTTGTCATAACACGAGTTTAATGGTTAAACTATGGATCTGGATGTTGTAGAAATAGATCTTGTTAGGTATTGTCTATAACTCCCTTAATCTTATATGTATCAGATATGCTTCGTGTGAGACCTCCTTCTCTTGCAGAAGGTTGAAAATGTCAACGTTCCTAAACTACAACGGATCTCTTTGTTGGTAAACCACTAAGAACCCTAGTCTTGAATTTATGCCAACAAATGGTTCTGTTGTCGAGACCGATCTTTAGAAGGGATTTTATAGAGGATGCCTCATTGGATCTACAAGAGTGACATTGAGAATTGGTGGGAAAGAAAGTGTGATGAATTTATGAGGAAGGAAGCCGAGTTGTGGCAAAAGAATCTTAGGATTGTGAGAGAAACCATTTTCTATTCTGAACCTGCTAGCGATCAATACGATTTATTTTGGGTTAAATTTCTCGAGGAGTTGTTTCAGTGGCTGGATCGGTTGCAAGAAGCTGCAGAGTATAAAGATCGGGTTAAGAAACCTATAATTGGAATTCTGCAAGCCTAGCGGCTCTTCATCGTTTGGATCACCATATCTCGTGAGCTATAGATTTCTGGATATAAAATACCCTTGAAGGGTATATTTTTGAGTGTGCTATAGAAAATCACCAAGCTTCTTCAAAGGTTGAAGCTATATTCAAGGACGAAGCTAGAGGTAGATTGTTGAATAATGTTGAGGGAGAAACGGTTGTGGGTCAAGATATTGTTGGTAGAAGAAGGAATGTTACATGTTCCTTCGAGTGACATGGTGGCTTAAAAACTTGTGCTTGGGGAGGGGTGACTTCTGGGAGGGTTCATGAGTTAAGATAATGGGGGATTTTCTTTGAGATATGGGGAGGCGACAAGAGATGAATGCAATATATGAATGAGCTCTAAGGAGAGATACTATTGTTGAAAAATGTTGGTGGAATTAGATGAAGACAACAACAAAGCAAACCAATAAATTGCAGAAGGAGATTGGATCAGATGGTGGTAATAGAGAAAAGCTAGATGAGTTGCAGAAATTGCAATGAGAAGGAAGAGTGGCTAGTTGGTGGTTGAAGGGGAGAATTGGTGTGATAGGTAAGAGTTCCTAAGTTAACCGATAGGAAGAAGAGCACTCAGAAGAGGTAGATGAACAAGTAAGAGTAAGTGCCACCACTTATGAAGAAGATTCATCTTGAACCCGAGAGGGAGTTGCGGAAGAATCTGAACCTATTACTCCATAGGATAATGGTTTGCATCAAGAATTGAATATGATACTCCAAGATAATGAGACCCCCGAGATCAAAGAAACTTGTTCCGAAGGAAATAAAACCAGCTCTAAGTCACTTATTCCCCCGACGTTGTTAACCAGTTTGGTAACTTCTTTATTTCATTCTTCTAGAGCATCTGTTTTCCACGGTTCTTTAAATTCTGCAAGTTTATTAAGCAATAGTAGTGGAAGTGTGGTGAGTTCCAATGTAATATTGCAACCATGACCTCATGAATTTATTCTACCAAGATTTACTACTTCATTGATGGCAACACAAACTATAGGGTCCCTCACCCGATGCCTTGAGTTTTGGGGAAAGGGGGACAAAGATGTTGAACAACATTGGTTTATGTGTGAAGTTATCTAGAGGTCACGGGGGACTCCAAATGCAAGCAAACTAGTTGAATTTCATACCACTCCAAGAGGAGAAGCTCTTATATGATATATGAATATTATTGAACCAGGGATTCAAGGTCAAGCCTTCACATTAGTTCAAGTACAACAAAAGTTCATTGCAGAGTTTCAATTACCACAATTAGAGCAACAAGCACTTATAAAGTTATGGGATATAGAATAGAGAGATGGTGAATCTGCATGGGAGTATAATCAAAGGTTCAAATATGTAATAGGAAAGTTGGAAAATCCCATTCACGAGGATCACCAAAGGGAGTGGATTTTCTAAGGATTATTTCCTTTGACCCGCAATCCTATGACACAACAAAGGATAACCACTCTAGCAGAAGAGTTAGAGTAGGATACGAAGATTAAGGCCATTGCAGGATATCCAGGGAGTCTAAGAGTTGTGAGACCTCCTGAGGACTCGAATCTCATGCAACTCCAAGGTTATATTTATGCACTTACTGAAAATATTCAAGAGTCAACCCTCCCGAAGACAGGTTGACCTCAAGTCTGGTGCATAGGATGTTACAAGGAAGGTCATTCGATGACTGAATTTCCAAGGATGAGAAGGGCCCTCTAGTGCTCCAATGGTACCACCTCCAGTCGGACTATCAGGTGGAGTTACACAAGTTGTTATCACAACACCATTCCATGGGCCAGTCCAGTATCACGCTTTTCCCAATAACCAAGGGGTTCAGAGTAATGAATATTGTGAAATTTGTAGGAACCAAGGGCACTCCCCATGACATTTTCCTATTTTGCTGATGTATTCACCTGCTCATAATACATTGTACTATGAGTTATATGGCTCTCCTACTCACAATACTAATCAATGTCGTGCTTTAGATGTGCTTACGAATAGACTAGATTGATCAACATTCTAAGTGAATGAAGGACCTCAAGGATATGGAGGGGTTCACAGAAGCGGAGGCGGATATAGAGGTGGATGAACTGGCGGAAGAGGACTAGTTCGTTGTTATAACTATGATGAGCAAGGACATATTGCAAAAGAGATTGTCCACTCCCAAGAAGACCCTGGTGCTCACATTGTAGAAACAATACTCATGCCATTGAAGATTGCCTTGATCTGATAGCCAAGTGAGAATATTGCACCAGA